>JAWPHD010004867.1:80000-176398 GCA_037043455.1 Cyrtodaria siliqua | reverse complement strand
TGTTAAAAATGGGCTCTAGCCTAAATGGACGGAAACTGTGGTCTTAAAAGGAGAAGTAGTAATTGGTAACAATGTCGTAATTAGAAAAGGTTTTATTTCTAAAAAACATTAAAGCTCATGACATTGATCGCTTGATTTGTTTCGTAAACAACTGACCGCCTTTGGATAAGACATACGTCGTAAGAGGCAAGGGTTGACAACATTAATCGTTAGACAACTCAATCAAGGAGGTATGGGGTTTGTTGAACATTTTTAGAACTAAGAAACGACCTTGCGGCGATGGTGATCGCTTCTTTAGCAAGAAGTCACGAGTTCATAGCCCCTTAAAGGTTATTCGTTTACGATTTATTTTCATCGTTCCCAAACTTTGAGTATCAGTCATCGCCATCACCACCGGCTTTATACGATTAAATACTGTCAATATGCCAATTGACAGAAATCCAAATATATCCATCCTCGAACAAAGTAAGATGTTTTTCTCTGCAGGGTATATAAATGAAGTGTATGTTTGTAGCTGTAAATGGCTAGTACAACCATGTCTCCCTTTCCGCCCATATTTCAAAATGCAACTTTGAGTCAATTGCATGGGATTGCGGAAGCATCAATCATTGGTACGTATATAACTGGGTAAGGTTAGTGTTAGGAAAGTATATGATTTCTAAGGCTAAGTGTATCCTGTTATTTTCTTGATCTGTACGAAATTATATGACAAATACAGACTGGCTAATGGGCAGTAGACTATGTCTGATAATTGCCGTTACGGTAGCATAATCTGCTATCGACTAATATTTCAGAATATTATGTGTTATATGGCTACTGATGCTTTGCATCAAAACGTGTTTGGGTTTGTCCAATCTATACCAGGGTCGCACATGACTCTCAGGGGCGTAGTTGGTCAAGTTTAAGTTGTTAAAGCGACCGAATACCGAATGTCCGAAGTTGCTTTTGACGTTCTGTGGAAATGCTCCTCACCATTAATAGTTCCCCTGAGCCGAAGCTTTTGGGATCACTCTTCGTTCGTTGCTTACACAATTTCTTCCCGGAAAGCTCTTGGCAAATTTTAAACAAGCTTTACATGTATGCTCCTAAGGTCAATTTCCTTCAATTAAGTAACTCCAAGATTTACGCCGTTGCCGTAAAGGTCGACTCATTAAACACACTTTTTCTCGAGAACCACAGAACAGATTTCGACTGTTTCCTAAATTAATGATTGCCAATCCATGGACTATCTATAAATACTAAAAGGGGATCCCTTGTTTGTAAAACTAAAGTCTCCGATGTCAAAAATGGATGCGTCCCGTAGGGTCAAAAGAATATGTATAGAGATATTGCATGTTATGCATACTCTGATACAGGGAATAACTTAACAAATCTTCTTCTCTGAAACAACACGGCATGGAGCTCTCATATATTGCATGTAGCATAAACTTCCTGAGATTATGTCCGGTCCAACCCCGAAGGTCACAGATTTACAAAGAGTTATCAGTTAGAGTTGGCCCACCCCATTGATCACATGTGTTACATAGACGTGTATAGGGAACAACCCTGAACGATTATCTTCTCGAAACCATATGTAGCTGTATATACTTACTGAGCATGAACAGACGAATAAAACCATATAACTAGCATCTGACCCAGTATCCGTCCCAACCGCTGGATAAATAGCCTATGGTTTATAACTTGAAAACCGTTGAGATCCACACCCTATAACCATATTTACACTTACTGGGTATGAACAGATGGATACAAAATATCCAGCAAGCATTGACCCGTGATCCGTCCACGCCCCATGTGGAAATAGCCCATGGGTAATAATTTGGAAACCAAAACCATACATACACTTACTGGGCATGAACATACGGAAACAGCATCGTCACTGAGGTCAATCCCCACCCATTGTCGACATAACCTCTGGACTATACGTTGGAAACTGTTGATCCTATAAGCATAAGTATACTTACTAGGCCTGAACAGACGGATACAACCATCTATGTAGCTCTATGTTTAAAATTGGAGCTCTATGTGTAAAGGATGTTCATACCTTTTATTGAGTATCGCCGAAAGCGACACATAGGAAGCATATTTACTTTACTTCATTTTAGCGGATTTGAGTTAAAGGCGAGCTACTGTAATCAGACTTTGTCCGTCGCCCTAACGTCCGTCCGTCGGTCCATCTGTTTGTAATCAATCCGTCTGTCTTTAGACATCTAGCTGGTTTACAAAACCAACGTTTAATTGTTTATAAACCTAGACTTAAATGGTATGGTATTGTCTCACTCAATCCTTCTGTCCGTTAACGATTTTAATTCAACAGGAAAACCCATGAAGCATTTCACACAGAATCATGAAAATGTATTCATAGGCTGCATATGGGACACAGATGATCCAATGATCCGTTTGAGGTCAATAGGGCATGGGTCTCGATCATTGACCACTCTTGTTTTTTTTGTTCACTCTTGTTTTTGAGGTCAGTATGTCAAAGGTTAAGGTCACTGCGACTCCACATATACAACGGCTTCTGCGCTATAACTCGGGTACCTTTCATCATAGGTGTTTGCAAATCCATAGACAGATTGCCCGTGGGGTTAAAATGACCCATTTTGTTTGAGGTACTAACAAGGTCAAACGTCCAATTCGCGGTGACCCGGCGGAGAAGACCGCTTCTGCTATAATTCTAGTAAGGTACAATCTAGAATCATGAAACTTCATATACAGACTTGACTGACCATGTGACAAATATGATCCATGTTTATAATGTTTCATTTCAATCGAATAAAAACTGAAGGAGGAATTACGCACACAATATTTGTTGGATGGACGGACGGTCATTCTAACAAGGTGATTCCAATGTATCCCCAATCCCCTCACACTTACCCTACTGTCATCCCATTAAAACAGGACAGTGTAAATAAAGAAATCCCCTCCATGATCTAATCTCTAACCAACAAGGCAGAATCAATTGGCAATATAAGTAAAACACAAATATGCTCGTGTAACTATAATACAAAAGAACAATAGCCTAGAAAGCCACAATGAAGGTACTCAGTGACTTGGCAGAAGCCAGAGCAACAAGAGAATAAACCATTAAGGGTACGACAAGAAAGATCATAGACAAACATCAAACGCCACCGTCCCAATGGGCTTTAGATTGGCATCATCATATGATCCACAGCCTGTCCGGTAGTGGCAAGTACATGCATAAACAAATACATGACAGCAAATACTGTACTTACCCTCTTAAATATAAAACCATTTAGATTGTGGTTAGGAGCTGTATGCGTGACTCCTCCAGCAGATAATCTACGCATAAAGCTCCTCCGATTATGTGGGAGCTCTATGTGTATAATTATGATACGCATAGAGCTCCCCGCCGCGAGTTGCGCTCCAAATTCCAGCTCTATGCGTAAGGTTTCAGACGCATAGTGCTCCTATTTGCTTCCAAGTAGCTCTATGCGTCGCTATATGACACATTTGAACGGTCAGTGGCAAAAAGGCCTCTAGGGGTTTAAACCAGAACCAGGTTCTATTTTGCATCAAATCTCACTCTTAGCCGAGTAGGAAAAAAATGAGTGTCTCCGAGTTAATTTTCATTTTCAGCGTTTTTCAAGATTCTGGCAATTTGATCAGACGTTGAAAGAAAGTGTATGTGGATGCAAGGAACGACAACTCTGAGTAGAGATAAGTGTTTTTTCTCTATTCACTCTTACCTATTTCAATTACGTGTAGTCAAGTTCTCTTTCTTGGTCACGGTGTATGTAACTACCCAATGTAGGTCAATCGCACCATAGGACGAACAACCATATTGGGGAGATGTCGCCGACAGTACATTTAAAGGCAGTAGAGGCGATCTCGAAGAGTGATTTGTGTTATTCCAATTACAAATGGAAATCCTCATTACGTGCTTCAGTTTCATGTAAAATGAGCACATGCATGAAACGAAGCCTAATATTACGTTTTTATCATGTTGTTTATGAAATATTATTGTCCAGAAAAACGAGGACATGGCATTTTTGTGTTGAAAAGCATCACTATTATTAATTCATATAGTGTTCACATTGCTTCATGTAGCAGTTGTATATATAATTCAACAAAAGTACTACAATCGCAAAACGCCTATTGTTTGACTCGTCTAAGCATCCTATGAATTGATTTATATAACAACCAGCGCCGTCGTGTCGAGTTTACCAGATCAAACTGTTTGATAAACAACAAATAAATCGGACGGATTATAAGGTCTTGTTTAATGCATATCATCATTGAATATTCAAATAACAATCATTAAGATGCTTTAATCATGTTTATATTTACACCCATATTTATTCCAGATCGCCTCAGTTCCTGTAATATCCAAGATCTAGTAAATTGTGTTTCAGCTGTTTTGATAGGACATGTCATACGTATTAGATCAGATGTCACTCCATAACGCCATATTGACTGTACATTACAGAATCCAACTGACTGTATGAATTATACCTAATGGGGTGTGGGTAGTATATGAATTATACCTAACGGGAAGTTGGTGAAGTGTGTAAAATTTCGTATTTTTTCATTGTAACCAATAAAGAGAAATTTTGTAGCCGTATTTTAAATACATACTTTATTGGATTAAATTGTATTACATCAATCACTGAACGATATAGTGTGCCTGGAAGTTTTTTTAATTACCCTGCGGTAGAAATAAAGTATGTTTCTTTGAAGAATGGTTATCGCATGATTAAATATCTATCGTCGGAACTCAAGGCAAATAGCATGAAACAGAGTCTTTCCAAAATGGCAAATGTTCCATTCTCAGATATAAGTATAGATGCATGTTGGTTAAATGATATTACATAATATTATATAATATACAACCATTGTGCTACACCATATATGGCGCAAATGTTGGCATGCTCGTATCATGACTCCAAGGATGATTTAGAACATAAATAGTTAAATACGACAATATTTTATAATAAACTCGAGGCGACTCGTTAATTTTTTCTACATAATTTGCATGTTTGCGAATCATTATTAATTATTTGAATTTTTAAAATGAAAATGAGTGCTTTTGCCTATTAATAATCATTCTTTACATTGCATCAACATTGTGTTTCTAATATATAGCGGAATAACGAAGAAATAGAAAATTCCAAATTGTACCTTTTCACTATATATCAAAATAAAGGGTCACGGTTTATACATCCAACGCTGGTAATGTTTACATTTAAGAACGTTAAATAAATGTGGTAAAAGCAACTTATCAAGACAGAATTTCGCTGTTATTTCTGGCATATTTTGCGAAGAAACATATGAAAGCAAATAAGATTGACTAAAATATTGTTACAATTGATTTCCGTTATTGATACATGTATTAATTAAATATAATTTGCCACATGGCTTCGATCCTGCCTACAATGTACAGGCGAAACAATAATTTACTGACACAAATTCGTATTGTTTCAGAATCATTTTGAACAGTGTCGGCACGTTCATTGTATGCTACGTTACAAGAAATAACATCAGTCAGGCGTCATAGCCTCATACTAAACATGCTACGTTACAAGAAATAACATCAGTCAGGCGTCATAGCCTCATACTAAACATGCTAAATATATATACTTGTATGCATGATAAATGTCTAATACATTCTTCTTAAAAAACTACAACAACAACAACAGCAAAACAAGAACACTAACGTAAGTAGCGGATTCCCACCATCCCCTATTATATTCAACGCAATTCATAGCTGGAATACCTACCATTGTGTTAATCATAGCTGGAACACCTACCATTGCGTTAATCATAGCTGGAACACCTACCATTGCGTTAATCATAACTTGAACACCTACCATTGCGTTAATCATAGCTTGAACACCTACCATTGCGTTAATCATAGCTGGAACACCTACCATGGCGTTAATCATAGCTGGAACACCTACCATGGCGTTAATCATAACTTGAACACCTACCATTGCGTTATTCATAACTTGAACACCTACCTTTGCGTTAATCATAACTTGAACACCTACCATTGCGTTAATCATAGCTTTAACACCTACCATTGCGTTAATCATAGCTTGAACACCTACCATTGCGTTAATCATAACTTGAACACCTACCATTGCGTTAATCATAGCTTGAACACCTACCATTGCGTTAATCATAGCTTTAACACCTACCATTGCGTTAATCATAACTTGAACACCTACCATTGCGTTAATCATAGCTTGAACACCTACCGTTGTGTTAATCATAACTTGAACACCTACCATTGCGTTAATCATAGCTGGAACACCTAACATTGCGTTAATCATGTAAGCTACGTTAACGACTTTACTACAGCATACTAGAAGCAAGATCTTCTCCCTTAGATACAATGAATTACTTTTGTGATTGCATGTTTGTTACGAAAATAATTTTCCAGTTTCCATCTATTTCAAGGTAATTTCGGATAAAAAAAAGTATTACAGTTCACGTTACCCGCCCGACGTTTTTAAATTAAGCATGGACAAAAGACAGTTATTATAAGTAATTTACGTTACAGAAACATTACGATAGTTAAATTTATTGAGTGTTGGTGCAACTAACTAATAATGCAAGTGTAGTCGGATTTACTATTATTGTATACTTTCATATTGTCCCGTTTAGGCCATAAACAATTAATTACCTGGTTTTCAGGCCCGCCCGCATGTCTTTTTTTGGTGCCGCATTGCCGATTTTATCTCAAAAGTAATAAAATAAAAATTGGAAATGCGCTACCGAAATTTCGAAAAAAAAGTTCCGCATAAACGTTTGTTCCGGTTTTTACATGCAACCACCTCAGGGGAATCCCCTTGTCGGTAGACTGGTGCGCGGCCGACTATCTGCCGCTCTGCTCGCTAGCTTGTGAGTGTTGCAGTCGTACGGGTACCAATCTAGGAGAGTCAGACGCTTGAGACGCTTGGAACTAGTAGGTGCTACAGAACAGGCGATTTATTCAAGCGTCTAATCGACAAAGTCTCACAACAACATGCAATAAATACAAATATACGGACTTATTGTGATTGAAAGAAGCATAAGTCGTGAAGAAATGATAAGGTAATGATCGACAATAGAGATGAGCTGATCCAACTGGTTATTGCACATGAATTTCGAGATATTTTGCATCAATACATGTATTGGAATTAAAAGTTTGGATAAAAAAAAAATCGCGCGTGTCTGTTGACCACTGTAAAATTGTAAAAAAAAATGCGCCCGCCCGCGTCTCTTCTCAGAAAAAGTGGCCTGAGAACCAGGTAATTAATTTTTTGTGGCCTTAGTTTGCATTGAGCTAAGCGTGCAATATTCTACGATATTGCACGCATTGATATTGCACGGGAACTTTTGCTCGTGCTTGCTAAGAGCCGCGAAATAGAAATAAGGAACTACTTTCAAATAAAAATAACGGAATCCTTCCTATAGTGTCAACAAAAAAATACGAGTTTTTTTACAACCTTTTATGGCAAAAATTGATAAAATAATTCAAATGGTCACTCACCCACTGTTTTTAACGTTATCGAATGGTAAACAAACTTCAGAAAATCCCTTGATGTTTTTAATGACGTCATCCGACGTCGACGTCGTTTTCGCGCAAAATAATCATCCACACAAAATGAAACTGAATGGCAAGATAGGAATTCCATCAAAAGCTATAAAAAATAACACAAATACAATGAAAAGTAATAGTCATACAATTAACATTGATCAAAAACAATATGAAAGTATACAATAAAAAGGTTATTGAATTTGTATGGCTAAATATTACTTGGAACTCGTTGTTCTGGCGCAGGACGACTCGCAAGCTCGTCGTCCTTTGCCAAAACAACTCGTTCCAAGTAATATTTAGCCATACAAATGCAATAACCTATAATACTAATATGTTATGTACCTTAGTAGTAAATTAAGCATGCACAAGTGACAGTTATTATAGTCGTAAAGTAGCTTATGAAGTTCACATTATCTAAATTTATATGATTGGTTTCTATAAAAGAAAAACAACAACCGTGTGTTTGCAATGAAGCAAAGCATAAACATTAAGTCTAGTAAAACGTTTTGATTTGAACACTTTCCATCTAAGATAAATTATTTATAAACTGGTATCTTAAATTACTAATACGTAACGTAGATATTACTTCGCATATGTAAAGTTCCTTAAGTACATTAAACGTGTTTTAGATAAAACAAACGGATTATACAAGTGTAATTACCCTTCACTTTTAATCGTGTAAGCATATTACGTTCCTTAATAGTAAATTAATTAGGAAAACGCTAACAGATCTCATTGCAGTAAGGTAGCTTAACAATGTCATATTATCAAAATATACATGATAGGTTTTATGACAAAAATCAATAATCATGTGTTGGAAATGATACACAAGCTTGTTTGGATATTTGGACAGTAAGTAACACGTTTTACTTTGTACACATTCATTGTAACGGTGAAACATGTATGACTGATTAGGAACCATGTGTATCGTAGATTGTAGATTACCAAATACTGTACTTATTAACTACAGTTGTTATAAAACATAATATGGTTAAAACGAGATGAAGAATATTTTGCACACGAATTGCATTAAAACGGACTAAAACAATAAATATAATTATTTCTATTAACCAGTATTTGAAATGAACATACAATCAAACGCCGTCAATAGATCATTGTGTTGTGTGTTAGTATTAAACAAATGGAACTAATCTTTAATTAAACATTTATATTTCATTTGCAATTTATTATTTAAACACGTTTTTAAAGTTATATATGCGGATTACTTTATAACGTAGGTTACAGATTGAATTAACTATGTTTTGGTAAAGTAAATATTAGAGTTCTGAAGAACTACACGTTTAGAGAGACATGATTCTTTCTCAAATAGAAGTATTTTAGTTTTTATAAAGACAATATTGTTCATGTTTCGCCTGATTTGTGACACTTCATTCTGAGAAATATTTTTTTGTTAACTATTTATATGCAAGAATGTTTAAGTTAGACTAGTTCACCTGTCTAATAAATGCTTGTGTTCCGTGGATGTGGGTGAACATTAAATACTATAACACGTGATATTATGTCATTTCCGTTTTATCTATAGTTATTTGAATTTCCGATATTTCTTCCTATTAATTGGTCACGTGACCTAGTAACATGATATTACAGACCAATAACATTGTCGCTGCCTGTTTACTTCTTTGTTCCGCGTTGACAAATAGTTCAAAAGTTCATTATTCCGATTGAATACTGCTACCCGCATCATTTGCCGAGAAAGCAATAGGATCAGCGAAATCCATAATCATCTGAAAGTAAAAAATGAAAGATATGGCAGCATTATCAATGGTCAATGAGTTGTCTGACAGTAAGGATGCATTTCGTGAATTCATGTCCGTTACTTCAATTTCTGAAACAGCAATATACGTAGGTTACCGTTATATTTTGATATACGTACGTTACCGTTATATTTTGATATACGTAGGTTACCGTTATATTGTGATATACGTAGGCTACCTGTTCAATTTTTATATTTACCGTTATATTTTGATATACTCAGGTTACCGTTATTTTATGATATACGTAGGTTATGTTATATTTAGATATACGTAGATTACCGTTATATTTTGATATACGTAGGTTATGTTATATTTTGATATACGTAGGTTACCGTTATTTTGTGATATACGTAGGTTATGTTATATTTAGATATACGTAGGTTACCGTTATATTTTGATATACGTAGGTTATGTTATATTTTGATATACGTAAGTTACCGTTATTTTGTGATATACGTAAGTTACCGTTATTTTGTGATATACGTAGGTTACCGTTATATTTTGATATACGTAGGTTACCGTTATTGTGAGATATACGTAAAAAAAGTATGATAATGGACCTTTGGAAACGGCCGAGCACGACACATACGAAATATTGCAGTCTCGGTTTGATTGAGACTGTTCATGAGCGGTAGTGAAATATGCTGGCTACCGCTCACGCCCTCTAGCCCCGGGTTGAGCAGAACTCAATATTCATAAAATCAACAGTACACAATTTTAACCATCCCAAAGATGGCATGCATACGGCGGTGGACATGGAGTTTCATGCTTCCCCATGTCGTACGGCGTATGGTCCCAGTATCTAATAAAATTAAATGCCCCGAAGAGCGAAATAAAAATAATGGAATTTAGTTGGGAGCAGCGGTTATGCAGCCTGCATATCACAAGTAACAGCCAAAAGACTAAATTAATAAGCAGACAACATATCCTATAAGTGGTTAAACAATACCCAGAGCCTTTTATAGGCCGGAGTAGTGGAACCACCGAATCAAAAATTAAGTAAGAAAACAAAAGAAATTGAAAATGTACCACGATAACTAAATATAAGTATCGGGCTCAGCGATCTCCAAAGATCGAATGAACGTCGGTTACCGTTTGATTTGGATTATTGTTACGTTTTCGGCGAAATCTGAATCTGTGTAAAAGTAGAAATAATTGATTAAACATGTTAGTTTTACTTTGTAACAATGGTACAAGAAACTCCTGTGTTTGACGTCCGGTACATAAAGGTAGTTCTTTTACTGGTCTTTACTATATACACAATTTGATAATGGAATGATATAAGAATGTACTGATTGTATAGAACAAACTTTACACCGCTTATGATTTAGAGAAATTCAACCCGGCCCTCTCTAAGTTTTGCAATTATGATAATAATGATTTCTACTGATAAACAGTCTAACTCTTAGTATTTTCTTGTTCCTCTGTTCTACAAATGGTAATATACAGGACGTTCATCACCTGAACTGGACAGGTTTACTAGTTTAAATTGCATGAATGAAAATACGTCATGACAATTGCTCTATTGCCCACACGTTTGTGTTTGTGATGTCACTTGCCCTTTCTTATTAATATTATAATTGTTGCTTTCTATAATGCGGATTTTGGGTTGACTTTGTGCTGTGAAAGCTTCTTTTCCTGTTAGACTTTTATACTTTTATACCAACTTTTAAAATTAAACACTTGGTGCAGTTCGTATCAGTGATACTTAATTAACTGCAGCACTTTGGCCATGCATTTAAATGCACTATATTTAAACAAAAACACTGATAGTATAGTATCCGATTTAATAGACATAGATATAACTTATTTGTTTGCTCATGATCAATTGTGTAAGATAGTCACGTTGTTTTAAAGGTGAACTATAGCGTGTCTGTTAAGCATATATTCTAAAATATAGCATATATTCTGAAATATATTTATATAATATACAGTCTGTTCAAATATTACAGTTATTGGTTGTCCTGTTTTGTCACAGTAGCCAAATATATCTCATAGCGCACACGCTACGAGTTTTGCCTTTTTTTTTCGCCCTTTTTGAAGACAGGTAAGTGTCACGAGACCTGTGACGTCCTTGGTACTAAGTGATTAGCGGATCCGCATTAAGTTTTATAGCATTGTCTATGTAGGATTACGTTTTATGGGACGTGTTAAAAATGCTGTGTGCTGTTGCTGGGTGCAAACGTGCGCATACAAAAATACAATATAATAATATCAGTCTCTTTCGTTTTTGAAATCAAGTGTGGGTGGACCGCTGCCGACGAAAATCGCCCGTCTCGTTAAAAAAAAGTGGGAACATGCGAAAGACGCGCGAGTTTGTAGTAACCTTTTGAGTTGGATTCCTTTCCATCCTTTGGTTTCTTTTTCGTTCAATTTGGAAAAGAAACGGCCATACCGATTAAAAAAAACGCGGTACCAACAATATTTGCTTAAAAAAATGAAAAGTGCCTAACCCCGCCGTCTCCGAGCAAGTTTTATTCGCCGATTCAACCGGCGTTGAGGAGTAAATTAATAAATGAGGTAACATAAAAGTTTCTGTTCTTAGCGCTTCATCGGGTACGTATGCTAAATTGTAGAAAGGTATATAGTCTTAGATCTTTATATACACCGTGATTGTTTAGCGGTTGAATTAGAAGCATGCGTCTTTACGTGAATCAGTCAAGAGCTGACGGCGCTAATATAATGTAGCCCTCTTTTTCAAACGATTGCTAAAATAAGTTAAGCATATAAATTTAAATGAATCCGGTGAAAAAAACACTGTGTCTTTGTTTCAATATATATTGTGTAGGTTTATTTATTTTTAACTAAACACTACTCAACTGTTATAATCGGTCAATTTTCAAAGAATTACATATTTTTTTAATAAATCATATTTTCATTTGAAATTTTGACTGGCGTCATTTAGCAAATATCGCTAGCGATTTATAAAACTTAATCTGCCTTGATTGGACTAAAACCTTGTTGATAAACTTAATAAAACATTGGTATGTGTTTCGGTGATTTTCAGTTTTTAGTATTCGTGTTATTTTCAAAAAACCTGGGTGACCGCCGTCCGTCTACATATATCGGTCATTTGATTTAAAAAAAAAATGACAACATGTTTCATGGATATCTATTGCAAGACCAAGACAGACAATTGATAATGTTACTAGCTATTATATAAGTTCAGTAATGTTTTATGGCAAAACGGCTCTTAGCTCGTGCAATAATTAAAATATGTGCCTTGCAAGACATACTTTTTATATTATCGTCAATTTGATCTGTTTTAATCTATACATGCACATAATACATAATATCGTGCTCATATACATGTGGCTATATTATTTAGATCATAGTATGTTTATCTCTTTGTGCGCGATAAACTAGTTTCCCACGCATCATATATCCGTCTTGCGCAGTACGCGGCTCGCCTGAACGTTATTACACCGCACAAAGAATTGCAATAAACAGGAAATGTGTCATCAAACCGTGTTTCCCTAAATGATGCGTGCTTTTGTCAAAGACCGACGTATTACAATAATTAGGCTGTACTTCAATAGGGCAACGCAATAGTTGATTAGTCGATGTGTGGTAATTGTTAGTTGGGGGCATGTGGAGAGCGTGTGATACTGCAAATCCAAATCTAATACGTGCCACTCCTCGAGTGTTTTGGTCACCAGGTGGCGCGGACTTATGACACATATATACTCTCTGATATTATAGAAATTAGATGCTGTGTCAAAAATCACGTCCTTATTATCTGACACTCGTTTTAATGTACAAGTATTAGAACATGTCCATTTATTCGGAATATACTCAATTTTGCGCTTAGTGTACAATACTCAAAAGAAATATAAAATATCGGACAGGGAAAGTAGCATTCAAGGAGTACAGTCAACCTCAAAACACAGAAACAAACACTCAAACAGACAAACAAGAAGGCAAAAGCAATAATAAATGCAAACGACATCACAAACACAAAAATTTGTGTTATTTTCAAATAACCTGGGTTACCGATTATAAAAGTTGAGTAGTGTATATGTACCAAGATATGCGGTGTTGCCGGTGACTTACAGTCAGAATTACGATGAAAACAGTTAAATTCCGACATTTTCATACACACTATACTATTTTTGCGTGCTTTCCCTATGTACTAATGGCTTTTTCCCCAATGACGTCACTTCCGGTTATACAAGGAAGAGTTTTCCCACTTTTCGATTTTTATCTTTAAAAACATATTTTCACTAAACATACATCAATAGCATAGTAAACATCGTAATTATAATGATATTTAATAACTAAAAACGTATCAACAGCGGATTTGTTGATTTAGGACAACGTTCATTTTTAAATCACTTTCATTTTTTTCTTTTTCACTTTTAAGGGTAGGATTAATGGGGTATATATGTTTATATGTTTCTCAACTTATTTGTTTTCCAGAGTTTTTAATCTAATTAAGGACTACAATATTCATAACTGTTGTACAACTAAAAAGCTACTCAATCTTGCTTACCGGTACCATACATTTGGTGAAAAGAAAACTTTGGAAAATTGTATTATCTTAACTCTCATGTAAAAGTAATTTCAGAACTCATCTGCCACCTGACTTTAACGGTGACGTGATTTACAAAGTTCGAAAGATACTTGGTCATGTTCATACAATCTTTATTAAACTTGTTAAAAAACGTTTATCATAAGAGGTTATGCACTATCATTTTGCCAAATGCAGTGCATGTTTAGTGGTTGACCCATACAGCTATCCACTATACTTTCCTTCTTGATTGTGCGATGAACGGGCAGATTATGGAGCATTGTATTATGTCTACCTAATTCCTAAGAGGAGGGTACCTCTTGAAATTTGTCTCTAATCTGATCTTGCCGTTCCTTAAATGGTTTATTCTCTTGTTGCTCTCGCTTCTGCCAAGTCATTTAGTACTAGCTTTGTGGCTTTCTAAGCCGTTCTTTATATTAATATATACAAGATCATCTGTATGTTATACCTATATTGCCTATTACTGCTGCCTAGTTTGTCAGAGAATATAGCCTTGCGAGGTATGCTTCATTTACACTGTCCCGTTTTATTGGCATGACAGTAGGGTAAGCGTGAGGTTTGGTCCACCTTAGAACCTGATTTTAAACCCAAGCGGCCTTGTAAGCAACTGACCGTTCCAGGGCGGTATTCCTGTTGACAACCCTTTATGTTTGTGATGTGATATACCTTGTATATTTTATTCATTCGTGTAATTGCTGTTTACTTCTATTTGTGCTCTTGGTTGACTGTGTCTTTGAATGCTACATAATTTCCTGATTGACTTTTATATCTGATATTAGTAGACAACATAGTGCCATCAATTATAATAATTTCCCTCACTCCAGTATTGCATTTTCACGCAAGCTCAGTGCCAATACCATGAGGCATTCACCTATTTATTGGAAACCTTACTCGCTTTGCAATATTACTTCCATCATAATAGTTGTTTGGCTTCTATCCATTTACATGCACATTATTCAGTCTGTTCCTACGTTGTATTATTGTGTTTATACGTGATTATTGTAAAATGAGTAAGAAAAATCATATAAATCAAGTCAATCATGTATTTAGAGACCACACTAACTGGTCTCTTAATAAATATGCAGTTTAATTTAAAGCAATACAACTAGAAACTCTTTTAAAAGAGGTGGTCTCTTAGTAAAGGCGATCTTTTGAGCAGAATGTGCGTTACTTCATATATTTAACCATCGGCTTCTTTATAAAATGGTATAATTCAGGAGACACAGACCGAAAGAGAGTCCGGCATTTTGTTCTGAACAGAAGAGGAAGCTTCATTTGGTTAGCACGGCTTTTGTAACAAACAGATGAGGAAGTGTAAATGGTATAAATTGGATGCGATTTAACCAAGCATATTTGTAATCCATCAAGCGGTATTATCTGAATACATCCTGAGATGTTTATTATTTTGTATGTGTATCTTTAGTTAGTTTCTCTGGATGTGGACTTTATTGTTAGAGATTTCCTTTTTAAGGGATGTAGTTTTGTTTACACTGTCTTGTCTATGTGGGCGCTGAAGACAGGATAATAGCGAGGATTGTGCGCATATAAAATCGATTCAAGCTAACCAGTAGGCAATAAGGCCTACTGGTTAGCGTTCCAAGTCGGTAATCCTGTCTTCACCACCCTTTCTGTTGTTTTTAGTCTCTTTCATTGTAGTTTTAAGTTCTTGTTTGCAGTACAGTGCGGACCTACGATGTCATTGCGTTCGGACTCTGTGGTTTCTATAGGACCCTATATATCATTTTAGAATAGTTTTCAATTTATTTTTTTTCCTTTGTATTCATGTTTTGTTTCCTGAAACTTAGTAATTTCTTTGGTGATGATTTATAATTTCTGTAATTAAAAATCTATTTTTATAAATGTAAAGTATATAGGAATTTTTGCAGTCTGTCGAATATTTAGATGAAATAAAAAGTTTGAATGGCTAAAGCCGAACACATGATCAATTTAAGCTACGTGCATTCTTGAATGAGCTGTACGAATAACTACTTCCGAGAAGTTTGCTATTATTTAAATAGAAGTTTAGAAGTTTCCATTTTTTGTGTTTTCATACGACATTCTTGTAAATCAACAACAACAAAAACCGTTAAATAGCAAATATATTTTAATAATTAGTTTAATAAACAAGACAGTTGTAATGGGGAGTTGCAATTATAAGGATTTAATGTATTTTAATCTACGTTAATTCGAAATTAACTGCAATTGACTAATTACATATCGCCATTCTGGAATTATTTGCTGTGTAACTAGGCAGCTACAGTTACCTTCCAATGAACGCAAATAAAAATAAATACATTCTTCAATTATGACTGGGCATAGAGCGATATAACTGAGCACATGTATGTATGTATATTTATTTATTTCAGTTACAAATACATATTTTACAACACATTGCATATATAGCCCATTTAGCATGTTTAGGTAACATAAAACATGCATATATAAAGCGTATAGGCAACATTAAGCAAAATTGGATTATACAGAGAATACCTTTTCAGTATTCATTGGCTTACTAGTCACAATCTTATAATTGCATTACATTGATAGTTCAATATTTTAATTGATATCTGGAATAAGAAAAGGTTAATTTATATTAACATGTATACATATACATAGATATTATTGTATATAGATCCATATTAAACATGTTAAATAATGTGAAAACATATTCCACCGACTATATGTACAGACATGCTGAAAAAGTAAATTATCGTGTTGTGTATAAGTGCCAATATTACACTAAATAAGGTGATTGAATACTATTTTGTAGCATGGTTGGTGACATTTCATTGGATGAAGGGGTAAAGCATTAAATCGTTTATTTAGGGTAACTATACCGTGCTACAACTACCTGATAGTGGAATTTAGAGTACGGACGTCACATTGTTAGTAGGTAACATGCTGCAAAACATAAACGCCCATCTCGGTGTTTAAATAAGCCAACTATTATTTAACGAATTTTGGATAAAGTATATTTTATAAGTTCATATTCTGTGAAAATGAGTTTCCCTTTCTCGTTGTTAGATGCAATTGTCTCTGGAAAGAAATGATCAAATTTGTTTTTATCATCTCTCTTAGTTCGCCCCCACTCACCATACGCCACACTCCAGCTCATTGCGGCTTACTTTAAAATAAAACCTTATAACTATGAATAATTATGAAAACACGCATGGCATAGATTATAAATTAGCTGTGCATTACCAGGGCTCAATTTAATCATTGATCCGTACGCTCCGTATCCGCCACACTCCAGCTCATTGCGGCTTACTTGAAAATAAAACCTTATAACTGTGAATAATATGAAAACACGCATGGCCTGGATGATAAATTATAGTTCTTGAGCTGGCTGTAGACCCCCCTCAGCCCCAGGGGGAATTTTGTAGGGTATGATTTTCTGAAAGAACATACATTAAGCTTCAAAATGAGACATGTGTGCCATCTGAGCGTTAGGGCTTTAGTGAGTGTTGGGGGAAAACGTTGCATTTTTAGACGAAAATCGCCGAAATCTGGAATTATTTTTTAGAAAAAAAAAGGAATAGAACCAATTTGAATTGATGGAATATTTTTCGGAACATATCTCTACGTGTCCCACCAAATAATTTATGGATCCGATACTTAAATATTGAGATTTTGGGTAGAAATGTTAAAAAATTGATTAAAATCGCTGATTTCTGTAATAGACTGGGGGTATTTAACTAAAAAATAGAAATATATCTAATACAATAGAAAAAATAAATATCGTAACCTTTTAGGGCAGGGTAAGGTCCAGTGATTAAACAGAAAAAAGTAACAAACCGCATGATGTTTGGAAATGCATTAATTTTGGGGCGAAAAATGTGTATTTTTGTCAAAAATCGCCGGAATCTGGAATTATTTTTTAAAATTTGTTTGAACATAAACTTATCAAATTGAAGCAATAGAATGTTGCACAGCATACATATTCAAGTTTTTCCTGGCATGATATATAACATATGTGCTCAAATATTGGCATTCTAGGGCAAAATGTTGGAAAAAATGACAAATATCACTGATTTCTGTAATCCATTGGGGTATTGGGTTAAAATTTAGAAAACAATATTTAATACAATAGAATAAAGACATATTGTAACATTTTGGATAGACAAAGGTCCAATAATTAAGTAGAAAAAAGTCCTGAACCATATGATGCTTAAAATATTGCCTTAATTTTCAGGAGACAAATTTGTATATCCGTCAAAAATCGACTGAATTTGGAATTATCGTTTGAAAATAGTTTTAACATAAACTTATCAATTTGACGCAATAAAATGTTGCACACTATACTTATCCAAGTCATTTATTGTATCCGATATAACATATATGCTCAAGAATTTATATTTTAGGGCAAAATGTTGAAAAAATGACTAAAATCGCTGTTTTCTGTAATGCATTGAGGTTTTGGGGAAAAAATTAAAAGTGCATAGAAAAAACCGATTTTTTTTTTATAGCATTTCTGCAGTCCAATGTGCAATAATACACCAGAAAACCGTCTTTCTTCTATGGAACATTCCTACTCTAAACTGGCGATATTGCCATTGACCCATCATATTTTCCAAGGAGTGCATGGCACGCTGATTTTATTTGCTTTTGCAAACAAGCCTGGTCTAGCTGATACCTTATGGGAATTTGTTAAAAGATGACATGACAGACCCTCCCGAACAAATACAATACAATACATCATGTACTAGTTCTTGAGCTGGCTGTAGACCCCCCTCCCCCATGGCGGATTTTGTAGGGAGTGATTTTCTGAAAGAACATACAATAAGTTTCAAAAAGAGACAGGTGTGCCATCAATTCTGAGCGTTGGGCTTTAGTGAGTAACGTGCATGTAAACTATGTTACCTTACATTTCAAGTAAAATTTCAATGTACAATAAAAACATTGAATATAAATTACATCAAAACCATGTAAAAAAACATAATACATATACTTTTATTAATATAAGTTGAGAAGCGCTTCAAACTTAATGAAACTATTCTGTAACTTACGTTACACCACATTCATTACCAAAATAACATATTTTTAATGCAAATAGGTGGCTGTACATACTGGTGTTCGTCTGTAAGTAAGGGTTTCTGTATATCAAAATGTCAATTAGACTGTGTATAATATTCATATGTATACTAGCCGAAATTTAGACGTAACACAATAAAAAGAAATCAAACATGGCGTCCAAGATGGTCCCGTTGTCACAAGATATGTAGGTCGGCCCAGCAGCCGTCGACCGAGGGTCGCTTAACGCTATTTCTCTATAACTATATAGCTCTAGGTTCCATGTTCGAGGCCCGAACTCAGATAGCCCTCCCCCTGATACGGTCTGGCGACCGAGTACCACGCTTAGCGGGGACCTTTGCCGAGGCTGGCCACCATTCCCGTTGAGTCACAAAACCTGTGGGTAGGCCCAGCTGCCGTCGGCTGTGGGTCGCTCAAGGCTATTTCTCTCTATATAACTATACTGCATATAGTTGTAGGTGCCATGTTCGAGACCCGAACTCGGGAAGACGTCCCCTGATACGACCTAGGACTGAGTGCCACGCGTAGCGAGGACCGTTGCCGACGGCTGACCACCGTTCCCGTTGTGTCACAAAACCTGTGGGTTGGCCCAGCGGCCGTCGGCTGCGGGTCGCTTAAAGCTATTTACTATATAGCTCTAGGTGGCATGTTCGAGACACGAACTCAGGTAGCGTTCCCCCTGATGCGACCTAGGGACCGAGTGCCACGCGTAGCGAGATCCGTTGCCGACGGCTGGCCACCGGTCCCATGTAATGTCACAAAATATATGAGTCGGCCGAGCGGCTATCGACTCGAACTCGGGTAGCACTCACCTAGATAAGGCCTAGGGACCGAGAACCACGCATAGCGGGGACCTTTGCCGACGGCTCGCCACCGGTCCCGTTGTGTCACAAAATATGTGGATCGGTCCAGCGGCCATCGGCCGAGGGTCGCTCAACGCTATTTCTCTTTATACATATATAACTATACTGTATAAAGCTGCTGTAGGTGAGTTACGAGGTTCGAGACCCGAACTCGGGTAGTCTCCCGCTGACACAGCCTAGCGATTGAATGCCACGCGTTGCCGGGACCTTTGCCGACGGCTGGCCACTAGTGCGTGTTGTCACCCAATCTGTAAGTCTGCCCAGCGGCCGTCGGCCGAAGGTCGTTTAACGCTATATCCTTCTATATAACTGTATATATCTCCATGTGCCATGTTCGAGACTCGAACTCGGGTAGCCTTTCCTCTAATATGGACTAACGACCGAGTGCCACATGTACTGGGTACCTTTGCCGATGGCTGGTCACCGGTCCCGTTGTGTTTCAAAATCTGTGGGTCAGCCCAGTGGCCGTACGCAGAGGGTCGCTCAATGCTATAGCTCTATGTACCATGTTTGAAATGCCGGTAACATGGTAAAGTCCAAGTCGCCAATTGGTACACGTACACGTTCCAGAATGCTCTACACATAATGGGCTTTCAGAAAAATAGGGTGTACAAAATTCCTCCTAGGGTGATGGTTACTCCTACTAGCTTACAGTCTATTTTTCTATTATACCGGTATTATATATTTTTCAAGATTTTAACCCAATGCCCCCAATGTATTGCAGAAATAAGTGACTTTAGTCCTTTTATCCAACATATTTCAGCAGATATGTTATATATGATGCAAGGAAACACTTGAATATGTATGCTGTGCAACGTTATATTACTTCAATTTGATAAGTTTATGTTAAAACTATTTTCAAAAATAATTTCCAGATTCCGTCGATTTTGACAAAAATACACATTTTTCGCCTAAAAATAAAGGTATTTTCAAGCATCATACGGTTCGGGACTTTTTTCTACTTAATTATTGGACCTTTGCCTATCCAAAAATTTTACAATGTGTCCTTATTTAATTGTATTAAATTTGTTTCTATATTTTAACCCAATACCCCAACGGATTACAGAAATCAGTGATTTTTGTAATTTTTTCTAACATTTTGCCCTAAAATGCCAATATTTGAGCACATATGTTATATATCATGCCAGGAAAGCCTTGAATGTGTATGCTTTGCAACATTCTATTGCTTCAATTTGATAAGTTTATGTTCAAACTAATTTTAAAAAATAATTCCAGATTCCGGCGATTTTTGACAAATATACACATTTTTCGCCCCAAAATTAATGCATTTCCAAACATCATGCGGTTTGTAACTTTTTTCTGTTTAATCACTGGACCTTAACATGCCCAAAAAGGTTACAATATTTATTTTTTCTATTGTATTAGATATATTTCAATTTTCAGTTAAATACCCCCAATTTATTACAGAAATCAGCGTTTTATTCAATTTTTTAAAATGTTTACCCAAAATCTCAATATATGGTGGGACACGTAGAGATGAGTTCCGAGAAAAAAATTCCATCAATTAAAATTGGTTCTAATGTATATCATTCTTTTTCTAAAAATTAATTCCAGATTTCAGCGATTTTCGTCTAAAAACGAAATGTTTTCCTCCAAAACTCATTAAAGCCCCAACGCTCAGATGGCACACATGTCTCATTTTGAAACTTACTGCATGTTCTTTCAGAAAATCATAACCTACCAAATTCCCCTGCGTGGGGGGAGGTTTTCTCTACTAGATCAAACCATATTAGCTGTGCATTACCAGGGCTCAATTTAATCATTGGTCCGTGCGCCCCACATCAGCCACACTGCATCTAACTGCGGCTTACTTGGAAACAAAACGTTTTAACTATGAATAGTTATGTAAATACACATGGCCTAGATTATGAAATAGCTGTGCATTGCCAGGCCTCAATTTAATCATTGCCAATGGAAATTGTCTCAGCGAAACATAATCCTAACTAGCGTCAGTACATTTTTTCAGTTTGAAAATGAAAATAAAAAAAATAAAAAAATAAATAACTTCAAATATAAACGCAATTAATATAAACGAATGTTTCCTAAAGTGTTTATAATCATAATTTACTTCATATGTAAAGTGTCATGCAGCGCTTGAGCAACTGTATACAAACTAGGTTAAGAACACATCGATGTCATTGGCGAATTGATCAGCTACACGACAAATTAGATTGCGCTTTGCATAGACGATATATTTACTCAGTTAGTACTTGTTCTGTGATTGGTTGCTTCTCTTAAACGTGCCCGGAGGATGCTATTAGTTAACGGATTTTAGCAGGGTGTATGAAACTATTCCGACCTGTTTGCTTTCATTTCCCTATGAGCCGATGGAAACTTGTGTGGAGACGATCCATCTAGGCTTCAAGTACAGGATTATCATGGATGTAGAGTGCACCAAACATTGCATCCGTATTAAAAGGGGCAGTGTTAATAAGAAAAAAGCACAAGCTATATCATCTAACAAACTAGGTAGCCATAATTGGTGATATAACTTAAATACAAGTAATAGATAGAGTATGGTTTCATTGAGTTGGTTCATTTACACATCGAGATGGGCGTAGCCCATCGAGGTGTTTAAATTAACCAACGAGATGAAACCATACTCTATTTGTTTTGTAGCATGTCCATTTCAGCTCTATTTCAGTTATTCTAACTGTTATTCTCACTGTTATTCTCACAGTTATTCTGACAGGTCTTATTTTCAATTAAACGGTTTACACTTGTGTCTGAACAAAGAGAATTGTCTGTGACCATGCTACAAATATGATTGTTTATATATGTATATATACCTATACCAGTTAGTACTCAGTGATTTGGCAAAACACAAATATTAAACGTTACTATCCTTTTTAGTAGTTATTTTTTCAGATAATCGAGCAATCAAAGAAGAAACACGCAACTTCCGTTGCATAAGGACAGTGTCACAACATGTTGAGATAAACTTTCTAACACATGTAATTAAGATTCACAGGAAAGTTATCGTAACCAAGGATCGTACGTAGTTTGTAATTTACGTCACCGTGTAAGTCCGGTTGGGACTTTGTTTTGTCGCAGAAGAGTTCCTGAATTTATTTTTTATTTCAAAAGGTGATCAGGGTAGCGATACACACGTTTAAACTATTTTTAAAGAGTATGGTAACAGTAGTCACGATAAAGCAGATATTGAGTAATACCAAGGTTAAAGGGACACCGACATACATGACGTGTTTGAAATGGGTGTCTCAATTTATATATCCAGTATCATTTGTCCTTTAACCCTGGTTACATTTAAATCAATCATGCTATTTCGTCTTATTATACTACAAGTTTTAATATATTATTGGTGCAATAATACCAACAATTAATAATAAGCAAAAAAAATTGCTTAATACTATTCTATAATTAATATTAATGATTGAACAAATGCAAGTTATGTAGAAAAACTAGCAGGACGCCGAGAGGTTTCAAAAAATAAAGATTGCCAAGTGTCCCTTTAAGAATGTTGAAATCCTCAACTCGACTACAACATCTCGAACAAACAAATACGATGAGAAACATTCCCTATAAGAAGCTTAGGGAACAGCCCCGTCTAAGTGGGGATATTTAACAATGTCAAAACACTTAATAGTTTTATTTCACCATCGGCAATCAAGAGATGTAAATCGAGAAAATACGCTTTGTTGAGTTGAAGTTCCTTAGGATAGATATTATTAACCTTGATGATAGAAGAATTGCATTAAATTGAGGATTGACAGCGTACCAGCTCATACAGATTATATGGCGCCAACATGATTGAACATTCAAGGCTCACTTCACTCTTCATTTGCATCTGGATAAATAACCATAGTCGAATGAAAAGACTTCCATTACATCAGTATCTGGTGAACGACAAATACAAATGGGATACAAATAATGTGTCTTTAAACAGTCAGTTTCAAACTTTTATCTAATAGAAATATAAATGTTTCAGAAACTTCCTAGCAAGTCGTATGGTGTATAAGACGGTAATTGCAGCATTCAATGTCTGGCTGCTATAGACGTGTTGTAATACAGGAAAATAAGGAAAACAAAATGCGCGGTTGGACAGCTGTATGTACATCCCTTGCATTTGTTTTACAAATCGGTCACGTTTAATTCTCTATATAGGAATGCTGAAAACTAATTGATACATTATTTGCGTTTTGAAGTGACCGTTATTTCCGAAACTTGACATATTTCATCAAACATAGTGTATGCAGTATAATTGTTGTTTTCATACAGGATACAGTATGTTTACTAATATGTTTATGCGTGACATTTAGTTGGACCTTAATTCTAAATTTAAATGTCTTCCAAACCTTAGGAATACATTTTTATTTAGTAACATGAAATCTTCAAACAGTAACGATATAATTGGCAAACACTTTCTTTTTTTGGTGTTCTTATTATAATATTAAAGTAGAATTTAAAAGTGTTTTTTTTTCTAAAATGAAATACAGTAAAATAAATAGTTTTACAAATACATTGCACTCAAAATAAAATGTATGAACAATCCAATAGAGAAATTCGCTATTCTTCAGAGAAATGTTCAAAGGAAACTGCACAGGCATACTAAACCTCCTCACATTACTTCTGACAGTAAACACATTTGCTTGGAATATTTTTAAATTTTATAAGATTATTGTCATGGCGAAATTGATAAATAGAGTGTCCTTATAGAACTTTATGTATTAATTATCGTTGCAGCAACTAAAGTAGTCGTTTAATGCGTAATGATTAACGTTACATTTGTTATTTATTTTATTTTATGATTCACTATAGTAACTGTTGCATTTGTAGTCGATACATTTCATGTCACTTCAATATTTTGCCCTTCAAGTGTGTCACTTCATTACAGAAATTACGTAAATACTTCACAATCATTGACATTAACTTGATGACAACGTTTTTGGACTTTATCATATTTACGTTAATGTAACTTGTTCACAACCATACAAACATTTTATCACATGGATTGTAATAGGAAAATGTGTCAACAAATTATTTGAAGAACCTTTATATTTATCTGTTGACAGAAAATATCAATATTATACTCTATATTAAAAATGTTTGTGCAATGAAAATGGTTTATCCTCCTAGTATTTGTGTGTCGTTGATTTTTTTACCAAATTTCAAAAGTGTTATGATTTCACTTATGTATTTATGTTGTCTTTTTTATTTATTTTTTATGCGTGTTTTTTGTTGACTGTGGTCCTTGAAAGCTACATTTCATTTCCTGTTCGACTTTTATTTACTTTTGGCTACTTTTTCATGTGTATATAATTGAATTCTCTCTCATGGTTTCCACTCGAAAAAGTTCAGAAACCAGACAGATTTGACCATTTATACCGGAGTTATGGCCCTTGATTTTCTGAATATGCTATATTTTGGCCTCATTAAGACGAAAGAGCCTTCGTTTGGCCGGATTTGAGTGAAACTTTGCAGGGATGATTAGTATCAAGCTTGTACATATAGTCACCGTGTTCCGGTTGAATGATTTTGGTGGAGTTATGACCCTTTAAAGGTTTTAATAAATAAACTTTATCCTGACTAGTTCTCCTGAACCCCTGGCCGGATTTATACGAAACATTTAGGGATGATCAGTTCTAGGTCTAGTTGTGCATGTCATCGCCGTGTTCCAGTTGAAATATTTTTGGCAGAGTTATCATCCTTTAAAGGTTTCAATACACACACATTTTCTTGATTAGTTCTACTGAACCCCTCCGCGGATTTCAACGAGGATGGCGGGGATGATCAGAACCAAGCCTAGTTGCACTTGCACCTGTAATTGCCGTATTCTGCTTGAATGATATTTGTCCCTTTTAAGGTTTTAATGCAGAAAATTTGTCCCAACTAATTCTCCTGATCCCCTAGCCGGATTTCAACGAATCTTGGCAGGAATGGTTAGTACCAAGTCTAGTTGCGCATTGTTTTGTCGTGTTCCAGTTGAATTAATTTTCGCAGAGTTATGACCAATTAAAGGTTTAAATACACTAACTTTGTACAGACTATTTCTCCTGAACCTCTGGCTGGATTTCACCGAACCTTGGCTAGGATGATCAGTACCTAGCCTAGTTGCATAATGCTTCGCCTCGTTTCGTTGGAATGATTTTTGAAAGAGTTATGACCACTTATACATACAACTAATCTTTAGGCATCAGGGCGTCTACATACCCTCTTGCACCTCTTGTTTTATCGTGTATTTGTGAATACTGAACGGATTGTTATCAAATAAAGCACACACACCCCGACTGAGCGAACTATTTCTTCCGAGGATAATGAACAAGCGATTATTCCTGCACTTTCTGTGATTTCCAAACTCAAATACCGTTCAGTGTTTTCTAAGATTCTCCTAATAAACTTGAATAATTTTAGCCCAAAAAAAACCCCAACAAACAATCTCGAAAAGATCACCGTTTTCATAGAAAATAGAAAAATAAACGCTATTTCCATTTTCCCACCCTCTCCCGGTTAGGTATAATTTAATAATTGGGACTGTTTCCTCTCCGAAATATTTATAGTAGCATCAAACTCCGTATCAATGTTAGCAGTATGTGGAAATACTTTTAATATTTTTAAACAGTGTCAATGACATTACCCCAGTGTAAACCTACACACATGCTGATCGAATGCCTTAATCGATGTTTTGGCCTGTATGATTGAAGAATTCAAAAATATAAAATCTTAAGAGTTTAAAAGCGTGTTGTTGTATGTTAGTCTCGGCCTGCCAAGATTGTATCATGCTATGTCTTACTTGCAGATATCGTTATGGGTAGATTAGGCCCAGTAAAACGCCCGATAGCGATTAGTCGAACTTATTCGAGCGTTTTTTCAAACGACTATTGATGGCCTCATGTTGTAAATAAACGTACAGTCTCAACTGTTAATGTACCAGTCACACATTTTGACGTCCATTACTGCTTATCATAGAATCTCATAGTATCTCAAAAAGTCTCTGCAAAATCGTCTTGAATCCACGTAGAATAGCATGGCGAAGAAATCAGAAACGTGCCGGGTGACCGAGGCAAGCTGTTTGGTTACGCTCTGTGAATACTACACTTAAAAAGGTTTAATGGTATGAAATAAAAACCTAATTTCGGCTTAAAATGCGAATTGTAAAATTAAAACAGGTAATTTAAAACTGTTTATCGCATTTTTTCAGTAACAAATGTTTTAAACGTGTTTTATTGTCGAAATATCTGTTATAAAATCCTGCTAATATATGTATTCCCGTCGCTTAATGGAATTAAGGCGGCACGACGTACTGAGTAAAACAGTACTAATTATAATTCATAGCTGTGATGTGATTGTGTGTGTGGGTGTGGGGAGGGGTGACGATTTAATGCAGCCGCACTGCACTAAAGGAACGCTAGTGTCAATAACTACACTAAATCGGATTGTTAGGATGCGAAGCCTCAAAACGAGTTGTTTTGGTACAGGACGAATAGGTGCGTCGTCCTGTGCCAAAACAAACAGTTATAGTCAGTTTCTTAGAAAGGCTCTTCCAAATCGGTAATTTAAGTCGGTAACCCTGTCTTACCTCTCTTTTTGTTGTTTATTGTCCAATTCCTTAACACTTTTTGTTGTGTATTGTCCAAGTCTTACCACACTTTTTTGTTGTGTATTGTCCAAGTCAGTAAACATGTCTTTGAATGCTACTTTCCCTGTCCGATCTTTTTATATTTATTTTTACCACTCTTTTTGTTGTGTATTGTCCAAGTCGGTAACCATGTATCATAAGATATGAATTTGCTATACTGAATGATGTTGTGTTGTTTCTGAGACATACATATAATATAATCAGATTATAGCTGTATAAGTGATAAGTATTGTTTAGAGTATAGCACAAACATATATATTATATATATTCAACAAGCGCCAATCTGAGAGATTTTCATGTTTGTACATACTTTAATTCTGATATATGTGAAAATAAGTATAACAGTCGAACAGGAAGTGCAGCTTTCACAGAGCACAGTAAACCCAAACACACGCAAAAGGACAAACATGAATGGCAATGTTAATAAAGAATAAATGCATATGACGTCACAAACACAAAAATGGTTGACAATAGGACTACCGCCTTGGCACGATCAGTTGTAAAAACGCCGCTGGGTATTTAAAACAGGTTCTAGGGTGCACCAAACCTCAAACTTACCCTACTGTCATCCCAATAAAAATGCACGTTTATATATAAATACAAAACAGACACATGGAAAGCCACAAAGAAGATACTCAATGATTTGACAGAAGCCAAACAACAAGAGAATAAACCATTGAGGGCACGACAAGACAAGATTGTAGACAAACATCAAACATCACCGTCCTTTTGTGCTTTAGGTAGACGTCATCATAGTGTCCTCAACCTGTCCGGTCATCGCACAATATTAAGGAGCAAAACATAGTGACGAACTGTAAATGGGCACACCATCAAGCACGCAGATTGATAGTAAGACTCAGTCTCAGCTGAATTGCAAATTTACGATATAGCTTATTACTCGATTATGTTCAACGCAGTTCGTTCAATCATCGAACTAAACGTTACCGCATCAACAACATGAAGCTCGATCGTGAACGTGATATAAATTTTGTTTTATACTGTTCTTTTGTTCTATGCAGTTCCATACCAACGAATTTAACAATACTTTAAGTAACTTGTAAGTGTAGCGAAAACCAAATATGTATACACAGTATGTACCTTGTGAGTATTTATATGCTCGTTAAAGAGGCTGACTCTATACTTCAATGTATCTTTATATGTCTTTATTTTTCTAATTTCATGTTCAAAAGTTTATCGAGATTTCGGATAATTTAAGCCATTGCACTGAACGGAGGACATCATTCGCCTAATATACATCGATTAGTTCCAACCGTACCGGTACAAAGCTAATACCATCATTTTCAGAAACTTACTCTTTAGAGTTCCATCCACTAATGTGTTTTTGAATGCATAATATATTTATACCATTTATTACGATGTTAAATAACATATTTCAACGCACCTCAGGATGCTTCAATATAGCGTTCATAATGTCGCACATGTAAATTAACCCTGTTTTATGTTAAAATATATCTCAAAACAACGTTATATTAACGTTTATGCACGCGTGTGTGCTACATGTAGTTATTGTGTAATACATGTGTAGTGCTAGAAATGATATAACGTATCAACAAACATTACTATTGTTATAATTAGGTAATACAGAGAAAATACGACCGCAAGATCCCTGGTTTCTCAGGAGACATTTGTTTATGAACTTTATTCGGAAACTGTGGTATTTTTCGATGTTACCTAAGGCTAGATAACATGTAACATACCGACTTTTTGGATTGTAAAAGTAGATATAAAAATCGAACAGGAAAAGTAGCATTCAAGGACGACAGTCAACCACAAATACGCACAGAAACAAAGAACACTATTAAAGATGGATAAGACAACACAAAAACAAAAGGATTGACACGGAACGGTAAGTGGCACAAAAGGCGGCTGGGGGTAAAACCAGGCAGGTTGTAGGGTGCACCAAACCTCACACTTACCCTGCTGTAAAGCTCGAGCGCGGAAGTGTTATGTATATGAGGTAGTTAATATATCAATTCTAGCATCATTGCCTTTGTTTCACTGCCTTTTTGGTTGTCAGGTTTATTTCGAAGAAGATAGGTATCACTGTTTGTAATTCTTGATTTAGTTTCTTTTACACAATTCCATACCAGTGAATTAAAATACAGTCGAACCTCGATAATTCGAAGTCAGCGGGACCATAGGGATATGTTCGAACTATCGGTGGCTTCGAGGCATCGAGGTTACGATAAAAACCAAAATATCTATCCGAATTTGTGTACCACCCGAAATAGTGTTACTTGTGTACGTGATGTATTGTTCTCGGTATGTTTTTTATGTTCATTCATGTTTGTTTAAACCTCATAACGGATATATAACATGTAATTGTTACACTGAAAATACAAGAAAAACTGCAATAATGTGTTTGTTTTATCATTTATTTAAAGAAATATCACAATAATAGATTTTAACATACATTCCGGAAGTCCGAATAATGAGAACAAGGTAAGACTGGTTTCGGTACATACAATTGAATAGAATAGACAATAGCCTAGCACATAATTCACTGTTGAAATATCTTACTAAACATACGTTTTTGTTTATATAGTTCTTTTATTTAAAAAAGTTTGTAATGAGTGATTGCTTTGCACACGACTTCATCAATTCATCTTTCACAACTTTGTCGTGTATGCAATATAGTCCATCGGGCCTGAGATTGGGATGTTGTGGTCGCGGGCGTTCGCAAACCATTTACGAGTGGCATTCTCAACATCTTCAAAAGATCCCGATTTCATGGTTTTTCTCTTTGGCCCAAATTTTAAATACCCTTCTTTAATGTTGTCTTTGTTTTTCAGCCATGTTGAAAGCGTACTAGCTGGTATCCCGTACTGCTTGGAGATAGCTGCCTTTGTTTTGTCTCCTTTTTCAACTTCTAATATAGCCTCGTATTTCATCTCAATGCTTTTCATTTCCACTTTTCTTTTTACGCCTTTCCCTCCAGTTACCGATCTGGGTATCCCCCCATCGCTGGGTCCTTTGCCAGATTGTTCGGAAACGAAGGAAAGATTCAAGGAAACCGATCTAGCTATCCCCCCATTACTGGGTCCTTCACTAGATTGCTCGGCCTGTAGTAGATCATATGCGATTGACATTTTGAATTTAATATGAAGACGTTATGAAAACCGTTTCCTTATATACACATGTAGCCGTTAAATTTCTAATCAGTAATCACTCGCGAAATGCTCTTCTCTAATTAATACGTGAACACACTTTATCTTAATTATTATTTTATTAAACCAATCAACAAACGTAATTTAATTAGAAAATCAAAAGTGTTTATCGTAATTAACAGTAAACGAAGTTCAATAAACATACTCGGGAATTGCTCTTATCTAATTAAAAAGTGAACACACTTTATTTTAATTAAAACCAATCAACATACATTATTTAATTAGAAAATCAACCGTGTTTTAACAGTAAACGAAGTTCACTAAATATAAATTGTATCTGTCTATTATCGCTTTTCAATCATAAATGTTCGCACCTTTAACAACCAACTTTATCTGTTTTCGCACTATGATCGAACTTGCTACAAACAAATGCAAACGCGTCGATTACAATTAATATGGCCGACGTCGCATGGCGACGGATCATCACCTTCGATTAAGCGAGGTTTAAATTCACACAAAAATGGATCTTCGGACCGTAAAAAGTATTCGAATGAGCCGGGGTATTCGAGAAATAATATTCGAATAATCGAGGTTAAATTACATTGAATTATATAGGAGTTGTGTCGGGACCGGAAAATGTGTTCGAATTACCTTAAAGTCTTAAAGTCACTACTTGTAAGTGTAGCAAAATAAACGTGTTTATATGTTCGTTAAAGATGCAGACCCTTTACTTAAATTGCATTCCTCTTTGTGTCTTCATTTGTAATTTCATCTTCACAAGTTCATCGTGATTTTGGTTATTTATTGTCAATTTAATATCCATTTAACGCAGGACATCATTTGCCTAATATACACGGAGTAGTGCCCATCATACCTGTACACAGGTAGCACTATACTATCCAGGAAAAAGGGGTACCTCTTCCGGAACAGTTCCGGAACTCGAACACACGACGTTCTGTTTTACAGTCTTTGTTCTATCCGCTGAGCTATAGGGACTTCTTAATAGCATAATATATTTAGAAACATTTATTACAATGACACATAATACATTTGAGCACACCTAAGATATGTTTCAGTAGTCCATCATGTCATACATGTAAATTAACCCAGTTTTGTGGAAAATATATTTTATCAAAACTAACTAAGGGATTTCGTCTCAATACAACTTTATTTCCACTTATATATGTATGAATTAATAGATGTGTGCCCGCGTGTGCGCTAGTTATTGTTGGATGCCGATTCATGGCGGAGATTTCTTTATTTACACTGTCCTGTTTTAATGGGATGACAGTAGGGTAAGTGTGAGGTTTGGTGCAACCTAGAACCGGTTTAAACCCCCAGTGGCCTACTTTGCCACTAACCGTTCCAAGGCGGTAGCCCTATTGTCAACCCTTTTGTGTTTGTGATGTCGTTTGCATTTATTATTGCTTTTGCCTTCATGTTTTTCCGTTTGCGTGTTTGTTTCTGTGTTTTGTGGTTGACTGTCCTCCTTAAATGCTACTTTCCCTGTCCGATCTTTTTATATTTCTTTTTAGAAACGTGATGAACCCATATCACCGTAGTTATGTTCAGTTATAACACAGAAAATAAGACCGCAAGATTCCAATTGCTCTTGAGACATTGGTGTTTTGGTAAGGCGGGAACCAAAGATTGCTTCTATTTTCTATAACATATTTGTTATTTACTCTTAATCAATCACAGTCGAAGCTGTATTATGTTCGGTTTGTGCACTGAAAGGATACATAATTAGTGGTAGACAAGTGCTTTTTGTTCTGTTATTATCTCAGTAACGTGTTTGCTATTATACCTAAATTTGAATTGGAATCCAGTAACAGTATGAACTATTTAGGTAAAACGGCTTTGCTATTGTCTCGTCTGCTATTGTCTCGTCTGCTGTCTGCTATTGTCTCCTCTGCTATTGTCTTGTCTGCTATTGTCTCGTCTGTTTCCCAAAATTATGATTTCTCCCATTTGTATATATTTAAAATACGGCGATCAACGGCCTGAATTACGGTTGTGTTAATTCATCCGGGAACCAATCAATTGCTTCTTTTGTCAGAGCACATCCGTTCATAATTAAAGCACGTTCCCTAGTCAGCGAACACATTCCTCTGCGTTATATTCACCCACGAGATTGTAATTCGTGATCGATGCAAACATGGATATACAAATAGATACTGGGACCATACGCCGCTGGACATGGAATAATGGCAGTAAATATGGCATGTCCACAGCGGTATGCATGCCATCTTCGGGATGGTTAAAATTCCTTACTAGTGATTTTATCAATATTGAGTTCTGCTCAGCCCGGGGCTAGTGGGCGTGAACGGTAGCAAGCATATTTAACTATCGTCTCAATCAAACCGATACTACAATATTTCGTATTTATCGTGTTCGGCCGTTTGCAAAGGTCCACTAGCATGCTCTTATTTTTACAGTGTATCTCCTGTAAATATAGAATAACATTTACATCCGTCTCCTGGGTCAGAATAAGATTGCTCACTAGAAAATTACATTTTCTCAACACTTGCATGTACATCTTCTAGCATCACTCAAATAATTTCAACAATTTATTTGCTGTTTTAAACAGATTCAATTGAACTTTTAATAATTTGTTCCCCAAGTGGAGTGAATTTAACTCTGTTTTGCAAGCGTTAATTTATTTGACTGTACTGGTTCGAAATGTTTGTTCTGAACTCCGATAATCTGTACGAATATATTGTTATCATTTCTGTTGGCGTTTATTTTTTAGTAAACGAAAGATAATACATGAAACGTCTGAACTACTGTTAAAATTATAATTGCATAGCGTGTTTACACACGTTGATTGCCCATGACATCCCTTTGTGTAGGGTTTGGCTTGTTACCTTTAAATACTTAATCTTAGTTAATATTCTAGTACTTAACTAGGTTATTCGTTGTTTGCCAAAGTCGACTTAACTCGACCCAACAATATAATTGGTTTTACAAGACCCGCGATGTAAACCACTCAAAAGGACTCACAGGAAATGATAAAGTGACATCAGGATCACTATGGGTCAATCTTTGTTGGTACCGCGTTAAAAATGGGCCCTAGCCTAAATGGACGGAAACGGAGGTCTTAAAAGGAGAACGATTTATACATTCACATTCGATCAATGGGTCAGGAAGTAGACGTACAATTGGTAACTTAAAGCTCATGTTATTGATCGTTTGATTAGTTTCGTAAACAACTAACTGCTTTTGGAATAAGGCATACGTCGTAGGATGCAAGTGTTTACAACATAAATTGTTAGACAACTCGATGAAGGAGATATGCGGATTTGTTGAACAATATTTTCGAACTAAGAAATGACCTTGCGGTGATGGTGATCGCTTCTTTAGCAAGAGGTCGCGAGTTCATAGCCCCTTAACCGGTGTTCGTTTACTATTTATTGTCATTGTTTCTAAACTCTGAGAATCAGTCATCGTCATCACCACCGGCTTTAAACGATTAAAATACTGTCAATATGCCCAGGGACAGAAATCCAAATATATCCATCCTCGAATTAAGTAAGCTGTTTTTCTCTGCAAGGTATATAAATGAAGTATATGTTTGTAGCTGTAAATGGCGAGTAAAACCATGTCTCCCTTTCCTCCGAAAGCATCACTCATTGGTATATAACTCGGTAAGGTTAGTATTAGGGAAGTATATGATTTCTATGGCTATATGTATCGTGCTATTTTCTTGATCTGACTATTTCTGAAAATCGCCGTTGCGGTAGCGTAATCTACGACCGACCAATATTTCAAAATATTATGGGTTATATTGCTACTATATATTATAAACGTGTTTGTGTTAATCCAATATCTGCCAGGGTCACATGTGACTCTCAAGGGCGTAGTTGGTCGATTTTAAGTTGTTAATGCAATTAATACCGAACGTCCGAAGTTGCTTTCGACGTTTTGTGGAAATGCTCCTCAACATTGTTAGCTCACTACTTATAATTCACATGAGCCATAGCTTTTGGGATCACTCTTCGTTCGTTGTCCTTTGCTTAAACAACTTCTTTCCAGAAACCACTTGGCATATTTTAAACAAATTTCACATGCATTCTCCTAAGGTCAATGGTTTTCAATTAGGTAAACTCAAAGATTGACGCAGTTGCGGTAGAGGTCGACACATTAAACAATCTTTTTCTCAAGAACCTTCAAGATTTCGACAGTTTTCTAAATTAATAATTGCCAATCCATGGACTGTCTATAAATACTAAAAAGGGGATCCTTTGGAAGTTTGTAAAATTGAAGTCTCCGGGGCAAAAATGGCTGCGTCTCGTAGTGACAAAAGTTTGTATATAGAGATATTGCATGTTATGCATACTCTTATATAGGAAATAACATCTTCTTCTCTGAAACAACAAGGAATGGAGTTCTCATATATTGCATGTGGCATCAACTAATGACCGTCTATGTTTGTTCAAATGGTGATCCTGAGTTATCAAGAATTGTCTTTAACAAAATATTATTATTTGAAACCACAAGAACTAGAGGTATGCTATTTTGGTCCGCTATCAAATATGTTCAAACCGAGACCATGGGGTTAAAGTTGATCCACCCCAGAGGTCACATGTGTTACATAGACTTATATAGAGAACAGCCCTAAACGATTATCTTCTCGAAACCACATATACATGTATATACTTACTGAGCATGAACAGAGGGATAAAACAATGGAACTAGCATCTGACCCATGGTCCGTCCCCATCACTGGATAAATAGCCCATGGGTTATAACTTGAAAACCGTTGAGATCCCCATCCTATAACCATATTTACACTTACTGGGTATGAACAGACGGATACAAAATATCCAGCCAGCATTGATCCGGGATCCGTCCCCACCCCTTGTGGAAATAGCGCATGGGTCATAATTTGGAAACCTATAACCATACATTCACTAACTGAGCATGAACAGACGGATACAACCATTCAAACATCATCGGCCTTTGGGAAAATCCCCACCCATTGACGACATAACCCCTAAGCCATACGTTGAAAACTGTTGAGGTCCCATCCTATAACCATAAGTAAACTATTTCACTACCTCTCATGAACAGTCTCAATCAAACCGAGACTGCAATATTTCGTATGTGTCGTTTTCGGCTGTTTCCGAAGGTCCATTATCATAACCTTTTTTTGCTAAGCTTGAACAGACGGATACAACCATCCATGGTGCTCTATGCGCAAGCGGTTTAAAATTGGAGCTCTGTGCGTAAAATATGTTCATACCTTTTTTTTTGGTATCGCTTAAAGTGACACATCGTTCGTCGGTCCGTCTGTTTGTAATCAATCCTCTGTCTTTTGACATATAGCTGGTTTACAAAACCACACTTAATTTTTTGAAAACCTAGACTTAAATGGTATGGTATTGTCTCACTCAGTCCTTCTGTCCGTTAACAATTTGAATTCAATAGGAAAACCCATGAAGCATTTCACACAGAATCATGAAAACATATTCATAGGCTGCACACGAGACACAGATGATCCAATGATCCGTATTGTTTTTAGGTCAATAGGGCATGGATATGAACAAGAGTGTGACGAGAGTGTCAATATGACCGACAGACATTGAAAAACACTTTTCGGGATGTAACTTAAGTACCTTTCTACCTAGGATTCACAGACTGGCAATGGAACAATAATGATCACTTGTTTTTGACCACTCTTGTTTTTGAGGTCAGTATGTCAAAGGTAAAGGTCACTGCTACTCGACATATACAACGGCTTCTGCGCTAACTCGGGTACCATTCAACCTAGGTTTTTGAAAATTTATAGACAGATTGCCCGTGGGGTTAAAATGACCCACTTGTTTGAGGTACTAGCTGTACACCACAAGGTCAAACGTCCAATTCGCGGTGGCCCGGCAGAGAAAACGGGTTCTGCGCTATAATTCGAATACTGTACAATCTAGAATCATGTACCTTCATATAAAGACTGCCCATGTGACAAATATTATCCGTGTATATAATGTTTCAGTTCAATTGGATAGAAACTGAAGGATGAATTCCTCACACACTATTTGTTGGATTGACGGACGGACGGTCATACTGACAAGGTGATTCCTATATAGCCCCAATTTCTTCGAAGCGGTTGTTTAAAATATAATCATATGAAAGAAGCATTAGTATTGGTCTACGCATAATAAAATTCAGAGAAAAAACACTTTCTATACACTCTTTATCGAGGTAGACGACTTTTATATGCTAGCCATTTGGAAGTATGATAAAAACAACATCCACTCTGAATCGGGCATACTGGACTTATCACAGTACATGTATAAACAAATACATGACAGCAAATACTGTACTTTTTCTCTTAAAGATTGTGGTTAGGAGCTGTATGCGTGTCTCCACCACATAACCTACGCATAGAGCTCCTCCGATCATGTGGGAGCTCTATGTGTATACTTATGATACGCATAGAGCTCCACGCCGCGAATTGCGCTCCAAATTGCTGCTCTATGCGTAACGTTTCATAGGCATAGTGCTCCTATGGGCGTGCAATTCGCGTTTTACGAGATTCTTGCAATTTGAGCAGACGTTGATAGAAATTGTATGTGGATGCAAGGAACGACAACTCTGAGTGTAGAGATTTGTGTTTTTTTCTGTATTCGCTCTTACCTATTTCGAGTACGTGTATTCAAGTTCTTTGTCTTGGTCACGGTGACGGTGTATGTTATTACCCAAAGTAGGTCAATCGCACCATTGGACGAACAACCATATAGTGTATGGGAAGACATAACAGGCCGTTTACTTCAACATGAATAAATACTGACAAAGGTGATCCTTTGAGAGCAACAAACACACTTAATAGAATAAAGCAGCAGACTCGGTTTTATTGAGTCTGTTTATGAGAAGTTATGAAAGAAGCAACACTTCTCACGCCCCCTAGCACCGGCTTAAGCGGTATTCTACTTCAAAGCGGTATTCTACTTCAAAGCCACTTATATTGGGCTCGTTGGTCCCAAAGGACCAGTAAAAAATAACACTACTGATTCGTAGCACGGGGAGACTTTTATTTTATGACGTACTGTAATTGAATTGTTTGTAAATATCCATATTTTGACGGTTATGGCTACCCATATAGGTGACATGTCGCCGAAAGTGCATTTAAGGCAGAAGAGGCGAACTCAAAGAGTGATTTGTGTTATTCCAATTACAAGTAAAAGCCATCATTATGTGCTTCAGTTTCATGTACATCATAAGGTCTTGTTTAATGCATATAATCACTAAATATGCAAATAAAAATCAAAAAAATGTTTAAATCATATTTACATTTACACCCATATTTTTTCCAGATCACCTTCAGTTCCTATAATATACAAGTTCTAGTAAATTGTGTTTTAGCTGTTTTGTTAGGACATGTCATACATATTAGATCATATGTCACTCCATAACGCCATATTGACTGTATATTACAGAGTCCAACTGACTGTATTAATTATACCTAACCGGGAGTGGGTAGCATATGAATTAAACCTAGCCGGAAGTTGGTGAAGTTTGTAAAATGTCGCCCTTTTTCATTGTAACTAATAAGGAGAAAACTCTGTTGATGTATTTTTTTAAATACATACTTTATTGGATTAAATTTGTATTACATCAATCATTGAAAAGAAATAGTGTGCCTGGAAGTTTTTTTTTAATTACTCTGCGCTAGAAATAAAGTAAGTTTCTTAGAAGAAAGGTTATCACAAGATTAGTATATTTATCGTTCACTAATACATTCTTCTAAAAAAACTACAACAGCAACAACAAAACAAGAACACAAACGTAAGTAGCGGATTCCCACCATCCCCTATTATGTTCAACGCAATTCATAGCTTGAGCACCTACCGTTGCGTTAATAATGTCTTGAACACATAATCATATAAGCAATATCTTCTCCCTTAAATACAATGAATTACTTTTGTGATTGTATGTTTGTTACGAAAATAATTTACCATTTTCCACCTATTTCAAGGAAATATTGAATAAAAATATTATTAGAGTTTGTAATCTACATGATGTAATTCACGTTACACTATGTTAGTAAATTGAGTATGCACAAAAGACAGTTATTATATTAATTTACGTTGATGAAACGTTCCGTTAGGTAAATTTATTGACTGTTGGGGCAACTAAATAATAATGCAAGTGTAGTCGAATTTACTAATACTAATATGTTATGTACCTTAGTAGTAAATTAAGCATGCACAAGTGACAGTTATTATAGTCGTAATGTAGCTTATGAAGTTCAAATTATCTAAATTTATATAATTGGTTTCTGTTAAAAAAAAATAAGCTAAGCATAAGTTGAATACTTAAACATTTAATCTAATAAAACGTTTCGATTTGAACACTTTCCATCTAAGAAAAATTGTGTATAAACTGGTATCTTAAATTACTAATACGTAACGTAGATATTACTTCGCATATGTAAAGTTCCTTAAATACATTAAACGTGTTTTAGAGAAAACAAACGGATCATACAAGTGTAATTATCGTTCACTTTTAATCGTGTTAACATATTATGTTCCTTAATAGTAAATTAATTAGGAAAACGCTAACAGATGTCATTACAATAAGGTAGCTTAACAATGCCATATTATCAAAATATACAAGATAGGTTTCATGAAAAAAAATCAATATTCATGTGTTGGAAATGATAGACAAACTTGTTTGGATCCTAAGACAGTAAGTAACACGTTTTACTTTGTACACATTCATTGTAAGGGTACAACAAGTATGATTAGGAACCATGTGTATCCTAGATTACTCATATGCAACGTAGATTACCAAATATTAATACTCATATACAATGAATAATAAATATAGTTGTTATAAAACATAATATGGTTAAAACAAGCTCATAATTTAAAATAAGTATAGTTGATGAAGGATATTTTGCACATGAATTGCAGAATTGCATTCAAATGGACTAAAACAATACATATAATTATTTTTATTACCAGTATTTGAAAAAAGTAAATAAATTTAATATACAATACAAACGCCGTCAATAGATCATTGTGTTGTGTGTTAGTATTAAAGAAATGGAACTAATATTAATTAAACATTTATGTTTCATTTGCAATTTATTATTTAGAACACATTTTTAAAGTTATATATGCGGATTACTTTGTAACGTAGGTTACAGATTGAATTAACTATGTTTTAGTAAAGTATATATTAGAGTTCTGAAATACTACAAGTTTGGTAGAGACATGATTCTTTCTCAAATAGAAGTATTTCTGACAGTCTTTATAAAGGCAATATTGTTTATGTTTTGCCTGGTTTGTGACACTTTATTTTAAGAAATAGTTTTTTTCTTAATTATATATAAGCAAGCAGGTTTAAGTCAGACTAGTTCACCGTGCCTAATAAATGCTTGATAAGTATTTCTAGATTTCCGTGTTCCTCTTTAATGTCATTTTGTATCGGCTAATTGACATCTTGTAATAAATGTTCATGTTATGCTATCAAACAGGAAGGATACTCTCTGATATGTGTACATCTCACATGATCGATGCGAATAACGCTCCAATAAATAAGATATGTTCTAATCTATGTACATTTTTTTTGTTTATTACTGATCTCTGGTATTCTGAACGATTATGTTGTTGTTAACAAAGGTCGTCGTGGTCGCATTAATACTATGTTAATCTCCTAACCATAATATGGGTCAATGCCAACATGGTATCCGCTGTCATCATTTGCTAAGTAGTTCCGTGGATGTGAGTAAACATTAAATACTGTAACAGGTGATAATATGTCATTTCCGTTTTGTCTGTTATTAGTTATTTGATTTTCCGGTACTTCTTCCTATTAATTGGTCACGTGACCTAGTAACATGATATTACAGACCAATAACATTGTCGCTGCCTTTTTACTTCTTTGTTCCGCGTTGATAAGTAGTTCATAAGTTTATTATTCCGGTTGAATACTGCTACCCGCATCATTTGCCGAGAAAGCATCGGATCAGCGAAATCCACATCCATCTGAAAGTAAAAAAGAAAAGATATGGAAACATTATCAATGGTCAATGAGTTGTCTGACAGTTAGAATTTATTTTGTGAATTCATGTCCGTTACTTCTATTTCTGAAACAGCGATATACGTAGTTACCGTTATATTTTGATATACGTAGGTTACCTGTTCGATTCTTATATCTATATTTACCGTTATATTTTGATATATGTCGGTTACCGTTACATTTGGATTATTTTTACATTTCGGCGAAATCTGAATCTGTGTAAAGTAGAAATAATTGAGTATTAAACATGTCAGTTTTACAATGGTACAAGAACCTCCTTTGTTTGACGTTCAGTAATTAATACTATAATTGTTGCTTTCTATATTGCGGGTTTTAGGTTGACTATGTGCTGTGAAAGCTTCTTTTCCTGTTCGACTTTTATACCAACGTTTAAAATTAAAAATAGTGTGCAGTTTGGATCAATGTACTTAATAAACTGCAGCACTTTGACCATGCATTTAAATGCATATATTAAACGGTAACTATATTTGAATATAAACATTATAACTGATATAGTTTCCGATTTAATGAACGTATATACAAATTATTTGCACATGATCAATACTGTAAGATATTCACGTTGTTTTTAATCACTTTCATTTTTCTTGTTCACGTTTAAGGATAGGACTTATTGGCTATATATGTTTATATGTTTCTCAACTTATTCGTTTTCTAGAGCTTGTAATCTAGTTGAGGACTACAATATTCGTAACTGTTGTACAACTAAAAAGCTACACAATCTTGGCTACCACTACCATAAATTTGGGAAGAAAACTTTGCAAAATTGTTTCATCTTAACTCTCTTTGTGTTTTTATATTAATATATACAAGATTATCTGTAGATTATACCTATATTTCCTATTAAAGCTGCTTAGTTTGTCAGAGAATATAGCCTCGCGGGAAAGGTCTTGTTTCGATAGCAATATCGTAAGCGTGAGGTTTGGTGCACCTTAGAACCTGATTTGAACCCCCAACGGCCTTTTAAGCAACTGATCGTTCCAGGGTGGTATCCCTGTTGTCAACCCTTTTATGTTTGTGATGTGATATACCTTGTATATTTTATTCATTCGTGTAATTGTTGTTTACTTCTATTCGTGCTTTTGTATATTTTATTCATTCGTGTAATTGTTGTTTACTTCTATTCGAGCTTTTGGTTGACTGTGTCTTTGAATGCTACATTATTTCCTGTTTGACTTTTATATCTGATATTAGTAGATAACATTTAATTTATAGATAATTATCATTATACATAACTTTCCATCACTCCAGTATTGCATTTTCTCGCAATCTCAGTGCCAATACTATGATGCATTCACCTATTTATTGGAAACCTTACTCGTTTTGTAATACTTTTTAGAATGGGTTTACATTTACAGTGCTGTAGTATTATTAATTCCATCAATAATATATTTTTGGCTTCTATCCATTTACATGTACAATATTCCGTCTGTTTCTACGTTGTTTTATTGTGTTTATACGTGATTATTGTAAGATGAGTAAGCAAAATCATATACATCAAGTCAATCATGTATTTAGATACGACAATAATCTTAACATAGGTGGTCCCTTAATAAAAGCGCAATTTAATATAAAGCAGTACAACTAGAAACTCTTTTAAAACTGGTCTCGTAAATGCAAGTATAAAAATCGAACAGGAAATGCAGCTTTCACAGAACACAGTAAACCCCAAAACACGAAAAAACAACAAACAATAATGGCAATAGTAATAATAAAGGCATATGACGACACACATACAAAAATGGTTGACAGTAGGGCTACCGCCTTGAAACGGTCAGTGGCAAAAATGCCGTTGGAGGTTTAAACCAGGTTCTAGGCGATCTTTTGAGCAGAATATGCTTTATTTCATATATTTAACCATCGGCTTCTTTATAAAATGGTCTGTTTCAATAGACAGAGCGATAGAGAGTCCGGCATTTTGTTCTGAACAGAAGAGGAAGCTTCAATTGGTTGCACGGCTTTTGTAACATGAGGAAGTGTAAATGGTATAAATTGGATGCGATTTAACCAAGCATATTTGTAATCCGCCAAGCGGTATCACAGAAGAATAGTTTTCAATTGATTTTTTTCATTTGTATTCATGTTCTGTTTCCTGAAACTTAGTAATTTCTTTGGTGATGATTTATAATTTCTGTAATTTTAATCTATTTTTATGAATGTAAAATATATAGGAATTATTGCAGTCTGTCGAATATTTAGATGAAATAAAAAGTTTGAATGGCTAAAGCCGAACACATGATCAATTTAAGCTACGTGCATTCTTGAATGAGCTGTACGAATAACTACTTCCGAGAAGTTTGCTATTATTTAAATAGAAGTTTAGAAGTTTCCATTTTTTGTGTATTCATACGTCATTCTTGGAAACCACCAATAAAACCCCCCGTAAAAAAGCGAATATATATTAATAATTAGTTTAATAAACAAAACAGCTGTAAAGGGTAGTCATAATTTAGTGGATTAAATGTAAGTAAAAAGGATTTAGGGTATTTTAATCTACGTTAATTTGAAATTAACTGCAATTAACTAATCACGTATCGCCATTCTGGAATTATTTGCTGTGTAACTAGGCAGCTGCAGTTACCTTCCAATGAACGCAGTGAGCACATGTATGTATGTATATTTATTTATTTCAATGACAAATACATATTTTATAAAAAACATTGCATATGTAGCCCATTTAGCATGTTTAGGTAACATAACATTTGCATATATAAAGCGTATAGGCAACATTAAGAAAAATTGGAGTAAACACAGAATATCTTTTCAGTATTTATTGGCTTACTAGTCACAATCTTATAATTGCATTAAATGGATAATCCAATATTTTAATTGATATCAGAAAGGTTCATTCATATTTATTTAAGCGTGATAATATGAGAAATGCTATACTCTGAATACTTTAAACTCAGTTAGATACTTATTAAAAAATGTGAAAACAAATTCCATTTGCAAACATGACTGAAAAGTAAATTATAGTGTTGTGTCAATATTACACTGAATAAGGTGATTGGTTATCAGGCATTATTTCTATTTTAACGCATTTTGGATAAAGTGTCCAGCATATTTTAGTTCTTATTCTGTGTAAATGAGTTTCATTTTCTCGTTGTCAGATAAAATTGGATCAGAAAGAATTGATCAAATGTATGTGTTAACATCTGTCTTAGATCTCCAACCCCTTCTCTTAGTTCGCCCTCACCCACCATACGCTACACTCCAGCTCAGTATGTCATGCTTGACAATAAAACCTTATAACTATGAATAATTATGAAAACACGCATGGCCTAGATTATAAATTAGCTGAGCAATATCTGGGCTCAATTTAATCATTGGTCCGTGCGCCCCATATCCGCCACACTCAAGCTCATTGCGGCTTACTTGTAAATAAAACCTTTTAACTATGAATAATTATGAAAACACACATGGCATAGATTACAAAATAGTTGTGCATTGCCAGATTTCAATTTAATGAGCTTGACCGGCCAGTACTTTATTTCAGTTTGAAAATGAAAATCAAAAAAGGAAAAAAAGGAAGTATTTATATGAAGTATAAACGCAATTAATAAAAACGAATGTTTCCTTAGTGTTTATAATCATAATTTACTTCATATGTAAAGTGTCGTGCATCGCTTGAGCAACTGTATACAAACTAGGTTAAGAACGCATCGATGTCATTGGTGAATTGATCAGCTACTCGACAAATTAGATTGCGCTTTGCATAGACGATATATATACTCAATTAGTACTTGTTCTGTGATTGGTTGCCTTTCTTAAACGTGCCCGGAGGATGCTATAATTACGGATTTCGGCAGGGTGTATGAAACTATCCCTCCGACCTGTTTGCTGTCTCCGTATTAAAAAGGGCAGTGTTAATAAGAAGATAAAACAAGGAATATCATCTAGGTAGCCATAATAGGTGATATAACTGAAATACAAACATGATTGTTTATATGTGAACCAGTTATTACTCAGTGACTTGGCAAAATACAAATATTAAATGTCACCATTCTTTTTAGGAGTTAGGTACACATCATAATATGGTTCATAATCTATCAGATAATCGTGCAATCAAAAAGAGGAAATCAACGTGGGTCACCGACTATAAACGCAACTTCCGTTGCATAAGGACAGTGTCACAACCTGCTGTGATAAACTTTCTAACAAATGTAATTAAGATTTGTAGGAAAGTTATCGTACCCAAGGATCTTAAGTAGTTTGTAATTTGCGTCACCGTGTAAATGCGGTTGTAATTGTTTTTGTCGCAGAATAGTTCCTGAATTTATTTTTTATTTCAAAAGGTGATCAGGGTAGCGATTCACATATGTTTTTTAAACTATTTTTTAAAGATTATGGGGAGGTAGTCCTGATAAAGCAACTGTTGAGTAATAAAAAGGTTAAAGGGACACCCGGCAATCTTGACGTGTTTGAATTGGGTGTATCAATTTATATATCAAGTATCATTTTTACTTTACCCTGTTTACATTTAAATAAATCAAATTTTAAGTATTCGCTATTTCGTCTTATTATTACAACAGTTTTAATATATTATTGGTGCAATAATATCAAAGATTAATAATAAGCAAAAATAAATTGCTTAATACTATTCTATTATTAATATTAATGAGTGAACAAACGCAAGTTATGTACGTGAGATTTTAATAATTAAATATTGCCATGTGTCCCTTTAAGAATGTTTAAGTCCTCAACTCGACTACAACATCTCGAACAAATAAATACGTTGAGAAACACTCCCCAAAAAAAGTTGCTCAAGGAACACACAACCGTCTAAATGGGGATGATTAACAATGTCAAATCACTAAATGATTGTATTTTCACCACTGACAATCGCGAGATGTAAATCGGAAAATACGCTTTGGTGAGTTAAAGGTTCCTTAGGATAGATATCATTAACCATGATGATAGAATAAATGCATTGAATTGAGGTTTTACGACGTATCAGCACACACAGGTAATATGGCGCCAACATGATTGAAAATTCCAGACAAATTCTTACTTTACATCTGGATAGATAACCATTGTCGAAAGAAAATACTTCCCTTACATCAGTATCTGGTGAAAGACTCATGAAATCTCTGACAAGAGATGCACAATTCCTACTTATTTGGTAACAAATAATATGTCTTTAAACAGCAGTTTCATATCTGAAGAAACTATTATCTAATAGAAATATAAGCGCTTCAAAAAACTTCCTGGCAAGTCCTATGGTGTTTAAGATGTAACTTGCAGCATTCAATGTCTGGCTGCTACAGACGCGTTGTATTAGTGGAAAATAATGAAAACAGAATTAACAACCCTATGTCACATTCTTCGATTTCTACATGTACGTGCCTTTGCATTGATTTTGCTAATCGGTCACGCTTAATTCTTTATATAGGAATGCTTTAAAGTACTTGATACATTATTTGCGTTTTGAAGTGACCGTTGCTTTCGAAACTTAAAATTAGCATGTCCACCGCCATATGCATGCCATGTTCGGGATGGTTTACATTCTGTACTATTGATTTTTATGAATATTAAGTTCTTCTCAAACCGGGGCTAGGGAGCGTGAACGGTAGCAAGCATATTTCACTACCGTTCATGAACATGACAATCAAACCGAGACTGCAATATTTCGAATATATCGTGTTAGGCCGTTTCCAACGGTCCACTAACATACCCTTTTACATACTTCAGAAGAAAATAGTGTATGAAGTATAATCGTTTTTTCCAACAGGATACAGGATGCTTACTAATATGTTTATGCGTGACATTAAGTTGAACCATTTTAAAATTTAAATTTATTCGAAACCTTTTATCTGATATTAAAAATTAAACTGTGCAACACGTTTCGCTGCTCCTTACGAACACAGGTTCAATTAGCAACATTAAATCATTGTATCTTCAACTTGTACATATATAATTGGCAAACACTTTCCTAAGTATGTGTGTTCTCACAGCAATCTGGTGTATTTGTAAATACATTTTTTTTTTGAAAGACCCTCAGATTGCAGAGAGCCCCTTCTATCAAAATTGTATTTTAAATCTTCTTTTGAATATTGTAAAGAAATATAAAAAAACTCCCCATTAAAACCAGGCAGGTTGTAGGGTGCACCAAACCTCACACTTACCCTGCTGTAAAGCTCGAGCGCGGAAGTGTTATGTATATGAGGTAGTTAATATATCAATTCTAGCATCATTGCCTTTGTTTCACTGCCTTTTTGGTTGTCAGGTTTATTTCGAAGAAGATAGGTATCACTGTTTGTAATTCTTGATTTAGTTTCTTTTACACAATTCCATACCAGTGAATTAAAATACAGTCGAACCTCGATAATTCGAAGTCAGCGGGACCATAGGGATATGTTCGAACTATCGGTGGCTTCGAGGCATCGAGGTTACGATAAAAACCAAAATATCTATCCGAATTTGTGTACCACCCGAAATAGTGTTACTTGTGTACGTGATGTATTGTTCTCGGTATGTTTTTTATGTTCATTCATGTTTGTTTAAACCTCATAACGGATATATAACATGTAATTGTTACACTGAAAATACAAGAAAAACTGCAATAATGTGTTTGTTTTATCATTTATTTAAAGAAATATCACAATAATAGATTTTAACATACATTCCGGAAGTCCGAATAATGAGAACAAGGTAAGACTGGTTTCGGTACATACAATTGAATAGAATAGACAATAGCCTAGCACATAATTCACTGTTGAAATATCTTACTAAACATACGTTTTTGTTTATATAGTTCTTTTATTTAAAAAAGTTTGTAATGAGTGATTGCTTTGCACACGACTTCATCAATTCATCTTTCACAACTTTGTCGTGTATGCGATATAGTCCATCGGGCCTGAGATTGGGATGTTTTGGTCGCGGGCGTTCGCAAACCATTTACGAGTGGCATTCTCAACATCTTCAAAAGATCCCGATTTCATGGTTTTTCTCTTTGGCCCAAATTTTAAATACCCTTCTTTAATGTTGTCTTTGTTTTTCAGCCATGTTGAAAGCGTACTAGCTGGTATCCCGTACTGCTTGGAGATAGCTGCCTTTGTTTTGTCTCCTTTTTCAACTTCTAATATAGCCTCGTATTTCATCTCAATGCTTTTCATTTCCACTTTTCTTTTTACGCCTTTCCCTCCAGTTACCGATCTGGGTATCCCCCCATCGCTGGGTCCTTTGCCAGATTGTTCGGAAACGAAGGAAAGATTCAAGGAAACCGATCTAGCTATCCCCCCATTACTGGGTCCTTCACTAGATTGCTCGGCCTGTAGTAGATCATATGCGATTGACATTTTGAATTTAATATGAAGACGTTATGAAAACCGTTTCCTTATATACACATGTAGCCGTTAAATTTCTAATCAGTAATCACTCGCGAAATGCTCTTCTCTAATTAATACGTGAACACACTTTATCTTAATTATTATTTTATTAAACCAATCAACAAACATAATTTAATTAGAAAATCAAAAGTGTTTATCGTAATTAACAGTAAACGAAGTTCAATAAACATACTCGGGAATTGCTCTTATCTAATTAAAAAGTGAACACACTTTATTTTAATTAAAACCAATCAACATACATTATTTAATTAGAAAATCAACCGTGTTTTAACAGTAAACGAAGTTCACTAAATATAAATTGTATCTGTCTATTATCGCTTTTCAATCATAAATGTTCGCACCTTTAACAACCAACTTTATCTGTTTTCGCACTATGATCGAACTTGCTACAAACAAATGCAAACGCGTCGATTACAATTAATATGGCCGACGTCGCATGGCGACGGATCATCACCTTCGATTAAGCGAGGTTTAAATTCACACAAAAATGGATCTTCGGACCGTAAAAAGTATTCGAATGAGCCGGGGTATTCGAGAAATAATATTCGAATAATCGAGGTTAAATTACATTGAATTATATAGGAGTTGTGTCGGGACCGGAAAATGTGTTCGAATTACCGATGGTATTCGAATTACCGGTGTTCGAATTATCGAGGTTCGACTGTAGTCTTAAAGTCACTACTTGTAAGTGTAGCAAAATAAACGTGTTTATATGTTCGTTAAAGATGCAGACCCTTTATTTAAATTGCATTCCTCTTTGTGTCTTCATTTGTAATTTCATCTTCACAAGTTCATCGTGATTTTGGTTATTTATTGTCAGTTTAATATCCATTTAACGCAGGACATCATTTGCCTAATATACACGGAGTAGTGCCCATCATACCTGTACACAGGTAGCACTATACTATCCAGAAAAAAGGGGTACCTCTTCCGGAACAGTTCCGGAACTCGAACACACGACGTTCTGTTTTACAGTCTTTGTTCTATCCGCTGAGCTATAGGGACTTCTTAATAGCATAATATATTTAGAAACATTTATTACAATGACACATAATACATTTGAGCACACCTAAGATATGTTTCAGTAGTCCATCATGTCATACATGTAAATTAACCCAGTTTTGTGGAAAATATATTTTATCAAAACTAACTAAGGGATTTCGTCTCAATACAACTTTATTTCCACTTATATATGTATGAATTAATAGATGTGTGCCCGCGTGTGCGCTAGTTATTGTTGGATGCCGATTCATGGCGGAGATTTCTTTATTTACACTGTCCTGTTTTAATGGGATGACAGTAGGGTAAGTGTGAGGTTTGGTGCACCCTAGAACCGGTTTAAACCCCCAGTGGCCTACTTTGCCACTAACCGTTCCAAGGCGGTAGCCCTATTGTCAACCCTTTTGTGTTTGTGATGTCGTTTGCATTTATTATTGCTTTTGCCTTCATGTTTTTCCGTTTGCGTGTTTGTTTCTGTGTTTTGTGGTTGACTGTCCTCCTTAAATGCTACTTTCCCTGTCCGATCTTTTTATATTTCTTTTTAGAAACGTGATGAACCCATATCACCGTAGTTATTTTCAGTTATAACACAGAAAATAAGACCGCAAGATTCCAATTGCTCTTGAGACATTGGTGTTTTGGTAAGGCGGGAACCAAAGATTGCTTCTATTTTCTATAACATATTTGTTATTTACTCTTAATCAATCACAGTCGAAGCTGTATTATGTTCGGTTTGTGCACTGAAAGGATACATAATTAGTGGTAGACAAGTGCTTTTTGTTCTGTTATTATCTCAGTAACGTGTTTGATATTATACCTAAATTTGAATTGGAATCCAGTAACAGTATGAACTATTTAGGTAAAACGGCTTTGCTATTGTCTCGTCTGCTATTGTCTCGTCTGCTGTCTGCTATTGTCTCCTCTGCTATTGTCTCGTCTGTTTCCCAAAATTATGATTTCTCCCATTTGTATATATTTAAAATACGGCGATCAACGGCCTGAATTACGGTTGTGTTAATTCATCCGGGAACCAATCAATTGCTTCTTTTGTCAGAGCACATCCGTTCATAATTAAAACACATTCCTCTGCGTTATATTCACCCACGAGATTGTAATTCGTGATCGATGCAAACATGGATATACAAATAGATACTGGGACCATACGCCGCTGGACATGGAATAATGGCAGTAAATATGGCATGTCCACAGCGGTATGCATGCCATCTTCGGGATGGTTAAAATTCCTTACTAGTGATTTTATCAATATTGAGTTCTGCTCAGCCCGGGGCTAGTGGGCGTGAACGGTAGCAAGCATATTTAACTATCGTCTCAATCAAACCGATACTACAATATTTCGTATTTATCGTGTTCGGCCGTTTGCAAAGGTCCACTAGCATGCTCTTATTTTTACAGTGTATCTCCTGTAAATATAGAATAACATTTACATCCGTCTCCTGGGTCAGAATAAGATTGCTCACTAGAAAATTACATTTTCTCAACACTTGCATGTACATCTTCTAGCATCACTCAAATAATTTCAACAATTTATTTGCTGTTTTAAACAGATTCAATTGAACTTTTAATAATTTGTTCCCCAAGTGGAGTGGATTTAACTCTGTTTTGCAAGCGTTAATTTATTTGACTGTACTGTTTCGAAATGTTTGTTCTGAACTCCGATAATCTGTACGAATATATTGTTATCATTTCTGTTGGCGTTTATTTTTTAGTAAACGAAAGATAATACATGAAACGTCTGAACTACTGTTAAAATTATAATTGCATAGCGTGTTTACACACGTTGATTGCCCATGACATCCCTTTGTGTAGGGTTTGGCTTGTTACCTTTAAATACTTCATCTTAGTTAATATTCTAGTACTTAACTAGGTTATTCGTTGTTTGCCAAAGTCGACTTAACTCGACCCAACAATATAATTGGTTTTACAAGACCCGCGATGTAAACCACTCAAAAGAACTCACAGGAAATGATAAAGTGACATCAGGATCACTATGGGTCAATCTTTGTTGGTACCGCGTTAAAAATGGGCCCTAGCCTAAATGGACGGAAACGGCGGTCTTAAAAGGAGAACGATTTATACATTCACATTCGATCAATGGGTCAGGAAGTAGACGTACAATTGGTAACTTAAAGCTCATGTTATTGATCGTTTGATTAGTTTCGTAAACAACTAACTGCTTTTGGAATAAGGCATACGTCGTAGGATGCAAGTGTTTACAACATAAATTGTTAGACAACTCGATGAAGGAGATATGCGGATTTGTTGAACAATATTTTCGAACTAAGAAATGACCTTGCGGTGATGGTGATCGCTTCTTTAGCAAGAGGTCGCGAGTTCATAGCCCCTTAACCGGTGTTCGTTTACTATTTATTGTAATTGTTTCTAAACTCTGAGAATCAGTCATCGTCATCACCACCGGCTTTAAACGATTAAAATACTGTCAATATGCCCAGGGACAGAAATCCAAATATATCCATCCTCGAATTAAGTAAGCTGTTTTTCTCTGCAAGGTATATAAATGAAGTATATGTTTGTAGCTGTAAATGGCGAGTAAAACCATGTCTCCTTTTCCTCCGAAAGCATCACTCATTGGTATATAACTCGGTAAGGTTAGTATTAGGGAAGTATATGATTTCTATGGCTATATGTATCGTGCTATTTTCTTGATCTGACTATTTCTGAAAATCGCCGTTGCGGTAGCGTAATCTACGACCGACCAATATTTCAAAATATTATGGGTTATATTGCTACTATATATTATAAACGTGTTTGTGTTAATCCAATATCTGCCAGGGTCACATGTGACTCTCAAGGGCGTAGTTGGTCGATTTTAAGTTGTTAATGCAATTAATACCGAACGTCCGAAGTTGCTTTCGACGTTTTGTGGAAATGCTCCTCAACATTGTTAGCTCACTACTTATAATTCACATGAGCCATAGCTTTTGGGATCACTCTTCGTTCGTTGTCCTTTGCTTAAACAACTTCTTTCCAGAAACCACTTGGCATATTTTAAACAAATTTCACATGCATTCTCCTAAGGTCAATGGTTTTCAATTAGGTAAACTCAAAGATTGACGCCGTTGCGGTAGAGGTCGACACATTAAACAATCTTTTTCTCAAGAACCTTCAAGATTTCGACAGTTTTCTAAATTAATAATTGCCAATCCATGGACTGTCTATAAATACTAAAAAGGGGATCCTTTGGAAGTTTGTAAAATTGAAGTCTCCGGGGCAAAAATGGCTGCGTCTCGTAGTGACAAAAGTTTGTATATAGAGATATTGCATGTTATGCATACTCTTATATAGGAAATAACATCTTCTTCTCTGAAACAACTAGGAATGGAGTTCTCATATATTGCATGTGGCATCAACTAATGACCGTCTATGTTTGTTCAAATGGTGATCCTGAGTTATCAAGAATTATCTTTAACAAAATATTATTATTTGAAACCACAAGAACTAGAGGTATGCTATTTTGGTCCGCTATCAAATATGTTCAAACCGAGACCATGGGGTTAAAGTTGATCCACCCCAGAGGTCACATGTGTTACATAGACTTATATAGAGAACAGCCCTAAACGATTATCTTCTCGAAACCACATATACATGTATATACTTACTGAGCATGAACAGAGGGATAAAACAATGGAACTAGCATCTGACCCATGGTCCGTCCCCATCACTGGATAAATAGCCCATGGGTTATAACTTGAAAACCGTTGAGATCCCCATCCTATAACCATATTTACACTTACTGGGTATGAACAGACGGATACAAAATATCCAGCCAGCATTGATCCGGGATCCGTCTCCACCCCTTGTGGAAATAGCGCATGGGTCATAATTTGGAAACCTATAACCATACATTCACTAACTGAGCATGAACAGACGGATACAGCCATTCAAACATCATCGGCCTTTGGGAAAATCCCCACCCATTGACGACATAACCCCTAAGCCATACGTTGAAAACTGTTGAGGTCCCATCCTATAACCATAAGTAAACTATTTCACTACCTCTCATGAACAGTCTCAATCAAACCGAGACTGCAATATTTCGTATGTGTCGTTTTCGGCTGTTTCCAAAGGTCCATTATCATAACCTTTTTTTGCTAAGCTTGAACAGACGGATACAACCATCCATGGTGCTCTATGCGCAAGCGGTTTAAAATTGGAGCTCTGTGCGTAAAATATGTTCATACCTTTTTTTGGGTATCGCTTAAAGTGACACATCGTTCGTCGGTCCGTCTGTTTGTAATCAATCCTCTGTCTTTTGACATATAGCTGGTTTACAAAACCACACCTAATTGTTTGAAAGCCTAGACTTAAATGGTATGGTATTGTCTCACTCAGTCCTTCTGTCCGTTAACAATTTGAATTCAATAGGAAAACCCATGAAGCATTTCACACAGAATCATGAAAACATATTCATAGGCTGCACACGAGACACAGATGATCCAATGATCCGTATTGTTTTTAGGTCAATAGGGCATGGATATGAACAAGAGTGTGACGAGAGTGTCAATATGACCGACAGACATTGAAAAACACTTTTCGGGATGTAACTTAAGTACCTTTCTACCTAGGATTCACAGACTGGCAATGGAACAATAATGATCACTTGTTTTTGACCACTCTTGTTTTTGAGGTCAGTATGTCAAAGGTAAAGGTCACTGCTACTCGACATATACAACGGCTTCTGCGCTAACTCGGGTACCATTCAACCTAGGTTTTTGAAAATTTATAGACAGATTGCCCGTGGGGTTAAAATGACCCACTTGTTTGAGGTACTAGCTGTACACCACAAGGTCAAACGTCCAATTCGCTTTGGCCCGGCAGAGAAAACGGGTTCTGCGCTATAATTCGAATACTGTACAATCTAGAATCATGTACCTTCATATAAAGACTGCCCATGTGACAAATATTATCCGTGTATATAATGTTTCAGTTCAATTGGATAGAAACTGAAGGATGAATTCCTCACACACTATTTGTTGGATTGACGGACGGACGGTCATACTGACAAGGTGATTCCTATATAGCCCCAATTTCTTCGAAGCGGTTGTTTAAAATATAATCATATGAAAGAAGCATTAGTATTGGTCTACGCATAATAAAATTCAGAGAAAAAACACTTTCTATACTCTCTTTATCGAGGTAGACGACTTTTATATGCTAGCCATTTGGAAGTATGATAAAAACAACATCCACTCTGAATCGGGCATACTGGACTTATCACAGTACATGTATAAACAAATACATGACAGCAAATATTGTACTTTTGCTCTTAAAGATTGTGGTTAGGAGCTGTATGCGTGTCTCCAGCACATAACCTACGCATAGAGCTCCTCCGATCATGTGGGAGCTCTATGTGTATACTTATGATACGCATAGAGCTCCACGCCGCGAATTGCGCTCCAAATTGCTGCTCTATGCGTAACGTTTCATAGGCATAGTGCTCCTATGGGCGTGCAATTCGCGTTTTACGAGATTCTTGCAATTTGAGCAGACGTTGATAGAAATTGTATGTGGATGCAAGGAACGACAACTCTGAGTGTAGAGATTTGTGTTTTTTTCTGTATTCGCTCTTACCTATTTCGAGTACGTGTATTCAAGTTCTTTGTCTTGGTCACGGTGACGGTGTATGTTATTACCCAAAGTAGGTCAATCGCACCATTGGACGAACAACCATATAGTGTATGGGAAGACATAACAGGCCGTTTACTTCAACATGAATAAATACTGACAAAGGTGATCCTTTGAGAGCAACAAACACACTTAATAGAATAAAGCAGCAGACTCGGTTTTATTGAGTCTGTTTATGAGAAGTAATGAAAGAAGCAACACTTCTCACGCCCCCTAGCACCGGCTTAAGCGGTATTCTACTTCAAAGCGGTATTCTACTTCAAAGCCACCTATATTGGGCTCGTTGGTCCCAAAGGACCAGTAAAAAATAACACTACTGATTCGTAGCACGGGGAGACTTTTATTTTATGACGTACTGTAATTGAATTGTTTGTAAATATCCATATTTTGACGGTTATGGCTACCCATATAGGTGACATGTCGCCGAAAGTGCATTTAAGGCAGCAGAGGCGAACTCAAAGAGTGATTTGTGTTATTCCAATTACAAGTAAAAGCCATCATTATGTGCTTCAGTTTCATGTACATCATAAGGTCTTGTTTAATGCATATAATCACTAAATATGCAAATAAAAATCAAAAAAATGTTTAAATCATATTTACATTTACACCCATATTACTTCCAGATCACCTTCAGTTCCTATAATATCCAAGTTCTAGTAAATTGTGTTTTAGCTGTTTTGTTAGGACATGTCATACATATTAGATCATATGTCACTCCATAACGCCATATTGACTGTATATTACAGAGTCCAACTGACTATATGAATTATACCTAACCGGGAGTGGGTAGCATATGAATTATACCTAGCCGGAAGTTGGTGAAGTTTGTAAAATGTCGCCCTTTTTCATTGTAACTAATAAGGAGAAAACTCTGTTGATGTATTTTAAATACATACTTTATTGGATTAAATTGTATTACATCAATCATTGAAAAGAAATAGTGTGCCTGGAAGTTTTTTTTAAATTACTCTGCGCTAGAAATAAAGTAAGTTTCTTAGAAGAAAGGTTATCACAAGATTAGTATATTTATCGTTCACTAATACATTCTTCTAAAAAAACTACAACAGCAACAACAAAACAAGAACACAAACGTAAGTAGCGGATTCCCACCATCCCCTATTATGTTCAACGCAATTCATAGCTTGAGCACCTACCATTGCGTTAATAATTGCTTGAACACATACAATTGCTTTAATCATATAAGCAATATCTTCTCCCTTAAATACAATGAATTACTTTTGTGATTGTATGTTTGTTACGAAAATAATTTACCATTTTCCACCTATTTCAAGGAAATATTGAATAAAAATATTATTAGAGTTTGTAATCTACATGATGTAATTCACGTTACACTATGTTAGTAATTAAGTATGCACAAAAGACAGTTATTATATTAATTTACGTTGAAGAAACGTTCCGTTAGGTAAATTTATTGACTGTTGGGGCAACTAACTAATAATGCAAGTGTAGTCGAATTTACTAATACTAATATGTTATGTACCTTAGTAGTAAATTAAGCACAAGTGACAGTTATTATAGTCGTAACGTAGCTTATGAAGTTCACATTATCTAAATTTATATGATTGGTTTCTGTTAAAAAAAAAATAAGCTAAGCATAAGTTGAATACTTAAACATTTAATCTAATAAAACGTTTCGATTTGAACACTTTCCATCTAAGAAAAATTGTGTATAAACTGGTATCTTAAATTACTAATACGTAACGTAGATATTACTTCGCATATGTAAAGTTCCTTAAATACATTAAACGTGTTTTAGAGAAAACAAACGGATCATACAAGTGTAATTATCGTTCACTTTTAATCGTGTTAACATATTATGTTCCTTAATTATAAATTAATTAGGAAAACGCTAACAGATGTCATTACAATAAGGTAGCTTAACAATGCCATATTATCAAAATATACAAGATAGGTTTCATGAAAAAAAATCAATATTCATGTGTTGGAAATGATAGACAAACTTGTTTGGATCCTAAGACAGTAAGTAACACGTTTTACTTTGTACACATTCATTGTAAGGGTACAACAAGTATGATTAGGAACCATGTGTATCCTAGATTACTCATATGCAACGTAGATTACCAAATATTAATACTCATATACAATGAATAATAAATATAGTTGTTATAAAACATAATATGGTTAAAACAAGCTCATAATTTAAAATAAGTATAGTTGATGAAGGATATTTTGCACATGAATTGCAGAATTGCATTCAAATGGACTAAAACAATACATATAATTATTTTTATTACCAGTATTTGAAAAAAGTAAATAAATTTAATATACAATGAGGGACTTCGATCACTAACTATAGTTTAACTATGGTCGTTGATCTGCGCATGTCTAGTTGAGGAGTAATGCGAACTTACTCTAGTTAAACCATAGTTTCAATAAATGGATACACGCGGCATAGTGTAAAACCTGGAATGTGTTTACTTTATCATATAGATATATGCACGTGATATATGTCAATCAAAAATTAACAACTAAAACTAGAATATATACAGGCACATGAACAAATATGTGATATATAGAGTATAGTCTCAGCGAGTTAGTTAAAATTGAATACAGGCACGTGAGCAAATTTATATGTAATATATAGTCTAGTCACAGCGACTTGGTTACCAATTGAATACAGACACATGAACAAATATGTAATATATAGAGTCTAGTCTCAGCGAGTTGGGTACCAATTGACTTTCATACAACACCGACATGGGCTTAGCCCATCGAGGTTTTTAAATAAGGCCATACCGAGTTTTTTCTATCTTTAGCAGGTCATCCTACATAACATATCGAATGAAAATAAACATTTTTTCTCTGGTTGAAGGGGTCATCCTGCATAACAAATAAAAATTATACTGTAAATAAACATTTCTCCTCTGGCTGATGCAGTCATACTTCAAGACAAATATACTGAGAAAAACAACATTGCTTTCTCGAAACCTACCTACCAGGCAGGAGAAAAAAACGGGGAAAAAACGTTGGCCCATTTGGCTCACATTTATTTCACTTCTATTTCTTGACTTCCGCATTCCGCATTCCCAATTCCCAATTCCGCATTCCGAATTCTGCTCTCTAAATAGAATCTAATATTCGTTCTCATTCTTTATTGAATTTATTAAACTCGTTAGCAAAAATGATATACTGCTCGGCAAGAGCCTCGCATTATATCATTTTGCCAACTTATTTGATAAATTCAATAATGAATGAGTACATGAGTACTCATGTAAGATCCTCTATATATAGAATTTAATTTAAGGTTATGGATTTTATATTATAAAAAAGACAACATTCGTGGTCACTGGCAATATTCAAAGATCTTTATATTACACTATTATTAAATATAAAATGTGAGAAGTAACTGCTTCTTTAACACTGTGATTTCACAAAACACATACTTGCACGTGCACGCATACATTATTATTAATACTATTATTATTATTATTATTATTATTATTATTATCATCATTATCATTACTTGTATTGTGGCAGTGGTAGTATAGTAGACTAGTTGTAGTAGTAGTAGTATTTTACTCGTACTACTTACTTACTACCTACTTTTAAATGCGGAATTCGAAATGCGGAATTTGGAATGCGGAATGTGGAATTCGGAAGTCAGAAAATAGAAAATCGTAAAATACAGCTGTATTTTTCATCATTCTTTGGACGTTTTTCTACCGAAACCATATTCAAACAACAAAACAAGTTATAATGATACTCATGTAGTAAGATTTTTGTTTATTCCAATTAGGAATTGATCTAGTTGATCCAAGTTGTTCATTTCCCTAGTCATTTTATAACTTGTTTTGCGTTGTCGTCGACGTGGAAATGCGTTTCCGATGGTTTCCATATGAATGTCAAATTAATTTTTTTTTGCCCAGACATTCACAAACTTACCAGCCCAATGATGCTAAACATAGAAATAGAACTTGGTTAGGCACCAACAAGCTGAGACAGACTCTATATTTTTTGTAGTATGATGTACTTAGTGACCTTGTCCGCGCGTGCTGTCCGTATTCTAACTTGCATTACTTTATCGGACGTTATAGTATGGTAAAGCTCCGCCCCTTTGTCTGTACTGAATTAAAAGATGTAATGCTATGCATTCATCAAAGGCAATTTCACCGACCATACTACTGTAAACGGACGAGGAAAACCTAGTACACTCAGCGGGGTTTGAACTCGGAACGATTGCATGTGAAGCGGGCGCTCTACCGATATCACCATAAAAACTAGCTCTGCGGCGAGACAGTAACGCGCTTACAAACCTATGTATTTACATACACACCAATTGAGTCCTACTACACTACAATTCTATGATATTGTGCACTGTATTTGTTAGTTTGCGTACTTGTGTCTGCCATGTACATACTTATGTCAATGTTTGTGCGTGCGTGCGTGTGTGTTAGTCTATGTGTGCTAGTCTGCGTGTGCCAGTCTGTGTGTGTGTGCGTGCGTGCGTGCGTGTGTGTGTGTGGTTAGAGGTTATAATATCAATAGGTTAGAACATGTCAGATATATTACATTGTGTTCCCATGCTTTCCTGATAGCCTTATATGGTAACATAAGTATATTTCACATTTTTTCATTCCAATTTTCTCACACATTCATTCCATATTTTATCCTATACTCAGTACATGTGTCACAGACTAAACTATGGAATGGGAACTTTAGACTAGAAATTGGAATGGAATGCGATTGGTCAAAAGCTCATTCCATTCCATCCCAGGTTTTAGACTATGCCGATACATGGTGCATTTAAACCATACGTATTTTACCTTGACACCGGCAACGCAGTTTCTCAAATAATTCGCTGTAAAATAATTAATTGTTGTTGCAATTGTATATATGTATCGAGTAACTGACTACATACAAATAACACGTTTATAACTCAAGTCAAATGATTATAAATGCCGAAGATACAACAAAGTTAGTTTCAAATTTGCGAAAGTTTATTTTTGTCCGCCATTTTTGAACCAGAGCAACCATCCCCTTGCCGTGGGTTGAACTATAGTAGATTGATGACGTCATTCTGGTTAAACCATTGCGTATTCGATCTGACCATAGTTAAACTACGGCTACTATGGTTCGTGATCGAAGTCACTCAATACAAACGCCGTCAATAGATCATTGTGTTGTGTGTTAGTATTAAAGAAATGGAACTAATATTAATTAAACATTTATGTTTCATTTGCAATTTATTATTTAGAACACATTTTTAAAGTTATATATGCGGATTACTTTGTAACGTAGGTTACAGATTGAATTAACTATGTTTTGGTAAAGTATATATTAGAGTTCTGAAATACTACAAGTTTGGTAGAGACATGATTCTTTCTCAAATAGAAGTATTTCTGACAGTCTTTATAAAGGCAATATTGTTTATGTTTTGCCTGGTCTGTGACACTTTATTTTAAGAAATATTTTTTTTTTAATTATATATAAGCAAGCAGGTTTAAGTCAGACTAGTTCACCGTGCCTAATAAATGCTTGATAAGTATTTCTAGATTTCCGTGTTCCTCTTTAATGTCATTTTGTATCGGCTAATTGACATCTTGTAATAAATGTTCATGTTATGCTATCAAGCAGGAAGGATACTCTCTGATATGTGTACATCTCACATGATCGATGCGAATAACGCTCCAATAAATTAGATATGTTCTAATCTATGTACATTCTTTTTGTTTATTACTGATCTCTGGTATTCTGAAAGATTATGTTTTTGTTAACAAAGGTCGTCGTGGTCGCATTAATACTATTTTAATCTCCTAACCATAATATGGGTCAATGCCAACATGGTATCCGCTGTCATCATTTGCTAAGTAGTTCCGTGGATGTGAGTAAACATTAAATACTGTAACAGGTGATATAATGTCATTTCCGTTTTGTCTGTTATTAGTTATTTGATTTTCCGGTACTTCTTCCTATTAATTGGTCACGTGACCTAGTAACATGATATTACAGACCAATAACATTGTCGCTGCCTTTTTACTTCTTTGTTCCGCGTTGATAAGTAGTTCATAAGTTCATTATTCCGATTGAATACTGCTACCCGCATCATTTGCCGAGAAAGCATCGGATCAGCGAAATCCACATCCATCTGAAAGTAAAAAAGAAAAGATATGGAAACATTATCAATGGTAAATGAGTTGTCTGACAGTAAGAATTTATTTTGTGAATTCATGTCCGTTACTTCTATTTCTGAAACAGCGATATACGTAGGTTTCCGTTATATTTTGATATACGTAGGTTACCTGTTCGATTCTTATATCTATATTTACCGTTATATTTTGAAATATGTCGGTTACCGTTACATTTGGATTATTTTTACGTTTCGGCGAAAACTGAATCTGTGTAAAGTAGAAATAATTGAGTATTAAACATGTCAGTTTTACAATGGTGCAAGAACCTCCTTTGTTTGACGTTCAGTAATTAATACTATAATTGTTGCTTTTTATATTGCGGGTTTTAGGTTGACTATGTGCTGTGAAAGCTTCTTTTCCTGTTCGACTTTTATACCAACGTTAAAAATTAAAAATAGTGTGCAGTTTGGATCAATGTACTTAATAAACTGCAGCACTTTGACCATGCATTTAAATGCATATATAAAACGGTAACTATATTTGAATAAAAACGTTATAACAGATATAGTTTCCGATTTAATGAACGTATATACAAATTATTTGCACATGATCAATACTTTAAGATATTCACGTTGTTTTAAATCACTTTCATTTTTCTTGTTCACGTTTAAGGATAGGACTTATAGGCTATATATGTTTATATGTTTCTCAACTTATTCGTTTTCTAGAGCTTGTAATCTAGTTGAGGACTACAATATTCGTAACTGTTGTACAACTAAAAAGCTACACAATCTTGGCTACCACTACCATAAATTTGGGAAGAAAACTTTGCAAAATTGTTTCATCTTAACTCTCTTTGTGTTTTTATATTAATATATACAAGATTATCTGTAGATTATACCTATATTTCCTATTAAAGCTGCTTAGTTTGTCAGAGAATATAGCCTCGCGGGAAAGGTCTTGTTTCGATAGCAATATCGTAAGCGTGAGGTTTGGTGCACCTTAGAACCTGATTTGAACCCCCAACGGCCTTTTAAGCAACTGATCGTTCCAGGGTGGTATCCCTGTTGTCAACCCTTTTATGTTTGTGATGTGATATACCTTGTATATTTTATTCATTCGTGTAATTGTTGTTTACTTCTATTCGTGCTTTTGGTTGACTGTGTCTTTGAATGCTACATTATTTCCTGTTTGACTTTTATATCTGATATTAGTAGATAACATTTAATTTATAGATAATTATCATTATACATATATCTTTCCATCACTCCAGTATTGCATTTTCTCGCAATCTCAGTGCCAATACTATGATGCATTCACCTATTTATTGGGAACCTTACTCGTTTTGTAATACTTTTTAGAATGGGTTTACATTTACAGTGCTGTAGTATTATTAATTCCATCAATAATAATTTTTTGGCTTCTATCCATTTACATGTACAATATTCCGTCTGTTTCTACGTTGTATTATTGTGTTTATACGTGATTATTGTAAGATGAGTAAGCAAAATCATATACATCAAGTCAATCATGTATTTAGATACGACAATAATCTTAACATAGGTGGTCCCTTAATAAAAGCGCAATTTAATATAAAGCAGTACAACTAGAAACTCTTTTAAAACTGGTCTCGTAAATGCAAGTATAAAAATCGAACAGGAAATGCAGCTTTCACAGAACACAGTAAACCCCAAAACACGAAAAAACAACAAACAATAATGGCAATAGTAATAATAAAGGCATATGACGACACACATACAAAAATGGTTGACAGTAGGGCTACCGCCTTGAAACGGTCAGTGGCAAAAATGCCGCTGGAGGTTTAAACCAGGTTCTAGGCGATCTTTTGAGCAGAATATGCTTTATTTCATATATTTAACCATCGGCTTCTTTATAAAATGGTCTGTTTCAATAGACAGAGCGATAGAGAGTCCGGCATTTTGTTCTGAACAGAAGAGGAAGCTTCAATTGGTTGCACGGCTTTTGTAACATGAGGAAGTGTAAATGGTATAAATTGGATGCGATTTAACCAAGCATATTTGTAATCCGCCAAGCGGTATCACAGAAGAATAGTTTTCAATTGATTTTTTTCATTTGTATTCATGTTCTGTTTCCTGAAACTTAGTAATTTCTTTGGTGATGATTTATAATTTCTGTAATTTTAATCTATTTTTATGAATGTAAAATATATAGGAATTATTGCAGTCTGTCGAATATTTAGATGAAATAAAAAGTTTGAATGGCTAAAGCCGAACACATGATCAATTTAAGCTACGTGCATTCTTGAATGAGCTGTACGAATAACTACTTCCGAGAAGTTTGCTATTATTTAAATAGAAGTTTAGAAGTTTCCATTTTTTGTGTATTCATACGTCATTCTTGGAAACCACCAATAAAACCCCCCCGTAAAAAAGCGAATATATATTAATAATTAGTTTAATAAACAAAACAGCTGTAAAGGGTAGTCATAATTTAGTGGATTAAATGTAAGTAAAAAGGATTTAGGGTATTTTAATCTACGTTAATTTGAAATTAACTGCAATTAACTAATCACGTATCGCCATTCTGGAATTATTTGCTGTGTAACTAGGCAGCTGCAGTTACCTTCCAATGAACGCAGTGAGCACATGTATGTATGTATATTTATTTATTTCAATGACAAATACATATTTTATAAAAAACATTGCATATGTAGCCCATTTAGCATGTTTAGGTAACATAACATTTGCATATATAAAGCGTATAGGCAACATTAAGCAAAATTGGAGTAAACAGAGAATATCTTTTCAGTATTTATTGGCTTACTAGTCACAATCTTATAATTGCATTAAATGGATAATCCAATATTTTAATTGATATCAGAAAGGTTCATTCATATTTATTTAAGCGTGATAATATGAGAAATGCTATACTCTGAATACTTTAAACTCAGTTAGATACTTATTAAAAAATGTGAAAACAAATTCCATTTGCAAACATGACTGAAAAGTAAATTATAGTGTTGTGTCAATATTACACTGAATAAGGTGATTGGTTATCAGGCATTATTTCTATTTTAACGCATTTTGGATAAAGTGTCCAGCATATTTTAGTTCTTATTCTGTGTAAATGAGTTTCATTTTCTCGTTGTCAGATAAAATTGGATCAGAAAGAATTGATCAAATGTATGTGTTAACATCTGTCTTAGATCTCCAACCCCTTCTCTTAGTTCGCCCTCACCCACCATACGCTACACTCCAGCTCAGTATGTCATGCTTGACAATAAAACCTTATAACTATGAATAATTATGAAAACACGCATGGCCTAGATTATAAATTAGCTGAGCAATATCTGGGCTCAATTTAATCATTGGTCCGTGCGCCCCATATCCGCCACACTCCAGCTCATTGCGGCTTACTTGTAAATAAAACCTTTTAACTATGAATAATTATGAAAACACACATGGCATAGATTACAAAATAGTTGTGCATTGCCAGATTTCAATTTAATGAGCTTGACCGGCCAGTACTTTATTTCAGTTTGAAAATGAAAATCAAAAAAGGAAAAAAAGGAAGTATTTATATGAAGTATAAACGCAATTAATAAAAACGAATGTTTCCTTAGTGTTTATAATCATAATTTACTTCATATGTAAAGTGTCGTGCATCGCTTGAGCAACTGTATACAAACTAGGTTAAGAACGCATCGATGTCATTGGTGAATTGATCAGCTACTCGACAAATTAGATTGCGCTTTGCATAGACGATATATATACTCAATTAGTACTTGTTCTGTGATTGGTTGCCTTTCTTAAACGTGCCCGGAGGATGCTATAATTACGGATTTCGGCAGGGTGTATGAAACTATCCCTCCGACCTGTTTGCTGTCTCCGTATTAAAAAGGGCAGTGTTAATAAGAAGATAAAACAAGGAATATCATCTAGGTAGCCATAATAGGTGATATAACTGAAATACAAACATGATTGTTTATATGTGAACCAGTTATTACTCAGTGACTTGGCAAAATACAAATATTAAATGTCACCATTCTTTTTAGGAGTTAGGTACACATCATAATATGGTTCATAATCTATCAGATAATCGTGCAATCAAAAAGAGGAAATCAACGTGGGTCACCCACTATAAACGCAACTTCCGTTGCATAAGGACAGTGTCACAACCTGCTGTGATAAACTTTCTAACAAATGTAATTAAGATTTGTAGGAAAGTTATCGTACCCAAGGATCTTAAGTAGTTTGTAATTTGCGTCACCGTGTAAATGCGGTTGTAATTGTTTTTGTCGCAGAATAGTTCCTGAATTTATTTTTTATTTCAAAAGGTGATCAGGGTAGCGATTCACATATGTTTTTTAAACTATTTTTTAAAGATTATGGGGAGGTAGTCCTGATAAAGCAACTGTTGAGTAATAAAAAGGTTAAAGGGACACCCGGCAATCTTGACGTGTTTGAATTGGGTGTATCAATTTATATATCAAGTATCATTTTTACTTTACCCTGTTTACATTTAAATAAATCAAATTTTAAGTATTCGCTATTTCGTCTTATTATTACAACAGTTTTAATATATTATTGGTGCAATAATATCAAAGATTAATAATAAGCAAAAATAAATTGCTTAATACTATTCTATTATTAATATTAATGAGTGAACAAACGCAAGTTATGTACGTGAGATTTTAATAATTAAATATTGCCATGTGTCCCTTTAAGAATGTTTAAGTCCTCAACTCGACTACAACATCTCGAACAAATAAATACGTTGAGAAACACTCCCCAAAAAAAGTTGCTCAAGGAACACACAACCGTCTAAATGGGGATGATTAACAATGTCAAATCACTTAATGATTGTATTTTCACCACTGACAATCGCGAGATGTAAATCGGAAAATACGCTTTGGTGAGTTAAAGGTTCCTTAGGATAGATATCATTAACCATGATGATAGAATAAATGCATTGAATTGAGGTTTTACGACGTATCAGCACACACAGGTAATATGGCGCCAACATGATTGAAAATTCCAGACAAATTCTTACTTTACATCTGGATAGATAACCATTGTCGAAAGAAAATACTTCCCTTACATCAGTATCTGGTGAAAGACTCATGAAATCTCTGACAAGAGATGCACAATTCCTACTTATTTGGTAACAAATAATATGTCTTTAAACAGCAGTTTCATATCTGAAGAAACTATTATCTAATAGAAATATAAGCGCTTCAAAAAACTTCCTGGCAAGTCCTATGGTGTTTAAGATGTAACTTGCAGCATTCAATGTCTGGCTGCTACAGACGCGTTGTATTAGTGGAAAAGAATGAAAACAGAATTAACAACCCTATGTCACATTCTTCGATTTCTACATGTACGTGCCTTTGCATTGATTTTGCTAATCGGTCACGCTTAATTCTTTATATAGGAATGCTTTAAAGTACTTGATACATTATTTGCGTTTTGAAGTGACCGTTGCTTTCGAAACTTAAAATTAGCATGTCCACCGCCATATGCATGCCATGTTCGGGATGGTTTACATTCTGTACTATTGATTTTTATGAATATTAAGTTCTTCTCAAACCGGGGCTAGGGAGTGTGAACGGTAGCAAGCATATTTCACTACCGTTCATGAACATGACAATCAAACCGAGACTGCAATATTTCGAATATATCGTGTTAGGCCGTTTCCAACGGTCCACTAACATACCCTTTTACATACTTCAGAAGAAAATAGTGTATGAAGTATAATCGTTTTTTCCAACAGGATACAGGATGCTTACTAATATGTTTATGCGTGACATTAAGTTGAACCATTTTAAAATTTAAATTTATTCGAAACCTTTTATCTGATATTAAAAATTAAACTGTGCAACACGTTTCGCTGCTCCTTACGAACACAGGTTCAATTAGCAACATTAAATCATTGTATCTTCAACTTGTACATATATAATTGGCAAACACTTTCCTAAGTATGTGTGTTCTCACAGCAATCTGGTGTATTTGTAAATACATTTTTTTTTTGAAAGACCCTCAGATTGCAGAGAGCCCCTTCTATCAAAATTGTATTTTAAATCTTCTTTTGAATATTGTAAAGAAATATAAAAAAACTCCCCATTATATAGTTTCTAATCAAGATATGCATTTTTTTTTCTTCTAAATATTTTGAAAACTGTTCATATATAATAAATATTATGCATATTACATCAATATCTGTACGGTTTGTTGAGGGGTGGACCACCCCGACCCTCACAGACCTATTACGGGGTGAATAAATGGATTACCATTAATTTGGTGATCGAAATTTAAAAAAAAAGGTATGTGTGTTCTTATTATAATACTAAAGTAGAATCTTGATCATGTTGATATAAGAGTAGTGTCTTTTTCTAAAAGGCAAAACAGTAAAATAAATAGTTTTACAAATACAACATTGAATTCAAAATACAATGTATGAATAGGCTAATGCAGATATTCTTGATCTTTCAGAGAAATGTTCAAATGAAACAGCACAGGCATACTAAACTGTCATATTTCTTCTGACTGAACACATTTGCTTGAAATATTAGAAGGAAATTTTGAGATTTTTTTCATGGCGAAATTGATAAATAGAGTATTCTTATAGTACTTTATGTAATAATTATCTTTGCGGCAACTTAAGATGTCGTGTAATGCTTTAATGAGTAACGTTTAATTTGTTTTTTTATTATTTTATGATTTACTATAGTCACTGTTGCATTTGTAGTTGATACATTTTACGTCAGCTCACTATTTTGTCCTTCATCTATCACTTCATTACGGAAGTTACTTAAATACTTCACAATTATTGGCATTAACATGATGACAACGGTCTTGGACTTTATCATATTTACGTTAATGTAACTTGTTCACAACGATACAAATATTTTATCACAAAGTACCATTTATTGGATTGTAATAGGAAAATGTGTAAAACAGTTATCTGAAGAACCATTATATTTATCTGGTGACAATTTTATTTCCAGAAATTATCAATATTTAACTCTAGAATAAATAGTTTTGTGAAATGAACTACTTGTGTGTAAAAATGGCACCTCCTTTTGAACATAACAAAATATAAAGAAAAATCTAACCCAATAAAACCAAATCAGGAATAATTGTAAATATATTGTTCACTTGGACAAAACACCACTCTGGGTAAAACAAATTTTAAGTTAAGAAATTAATAGTTAACAATCAAAGTTTGTTTAAATAATGACCCTGGGATGAACAATAGCCCTCCGTTCCAGGGATTCCGCAGTTGATGCTAGAGGCAAATTGTAAAACATAATTCGCTAGAACCATTGTACACATTTACAACATGTATTATTCTTCTTTTTCCCCTAAATTTCGAATGTGCTATTTCACCTATGTATTTATGTTGTCTTTTTTTGATACGGGTTTTCGTTGACTGTGATCCTTGAATGCTACATGTCATTTCCTGTTTGACTTTTATATCTACTTTTGGCTACTTTTCCATGCGTATATAATTGAATTGTCTCTCACGGTTTCCGCGGCAAGGTTCCATTTGTCGCAAATGTAAAGACTTTCTCCTTCATTTATTAAAATGTGCTCCTACACCTTATATGCGTGGCTAGGGGAAATATTACACGCAGATAATAATATAAAAGCCATCCCACGCACCTCTCCTCCACATCCCCACCTCAAAAAATAAATGAACTCAAGAAATCATAATGGAAATAAAACAATCTGTAGCGATAAACATGATATAAACAAATGTGGATAATTTAAATTATTGTGAAATTATAGTTTTTCATGTAAAGATTCCTCATACATATTTAGTAAACGCATTTATTTGCACCTGCTGACTATCTCAACACCTCGAACATGTATAATATCCGAATGTGAAAGTTATGAATCAAACGTTAATAATAATAACATCGTAATTATCGTTGTTTCGAATATCGTCGGAACCAGAATCGTTGTAAGGCCTTAACCTGTGATCGAGTTCAGTTACATCAATAAAAACAGTAGTGGTAATTAATAATTTGATATGAATGGAATGGTTTACGCGGACATCATATTATTGATATCACTAGTCTTTGTTAATGTAACACCAAGTGTGCACGGTAATATTATCTTTTAAAACGGAGTAAAACAGAATTCCAGTATATGCTTTGAGAACTGAAAAGCTATTAATATACGTAGTTTCTTTTTATTTTGTCAACAATTAAAGAAAATGTTAAAATACACAGCAGAGAGAGACATGTTGAGCTTAAAATAGCTTTGTAATGACGTCAACTAGGCAAGCAGAGTAGTGGTGTAATGACGTCAACTAGAGTAGTGGTGTAATGACGTCAACTAGGCAAGCAGAGTAGTGGTGTAATGACGTCAACTAGGCAAGCAGAGTAGTGGTGTAATGACGTCAACTAGGCAAGCAGAGTAGTGGCGTAATGACGTCAACTAGGCAAGCAGGTTAGTGGTGTAATGACGTCAACTAGGCAAGCAGATTAGTGGTATATTTAGCTGTTTTCACTTAGATAGGGTGGATATACAAAATAGTATAATAATGGACCTTTGGAAACGGCCGAGCACGACACATACGAAATATTGCAGTCTCGGTTTGATTGATTGAGACTGTTCATGGGCGGTAGTGAAATATGCTAGCTACCGATCAAGCCCTCTAGCCCCGGGTTGAGCAGAACTCAATATTCATAAAATCAATAATACACAATTTTAACCATCCCGAAGATGGCATGCATACGAACGTGACGTTTTAATCGCCTACACGGTTAGAAATGCAAACACAAGCTTCTATTCTGGTAGTTTTTGTCTTCGTTTATTTGTGAATACTGAACGGATTTTGACCAAATGAAGCGCACATTCCTCTATTAAGCGAGCTGTTTGCTCCGATGATAATGAAAAGAGATTATTCCTGCACTTTCTGAGGTTTTCTCAAATTTGAAAGTACAACAAATTCAAAATGTGGGAACTGACATTTTTTCAAATGCTGTGAAGTAACTAAGTATTGATGGAGAATAATTTTAGCTCAGAGACAAACACAAAAAAGTCACCATTTCCATATAGAAAATTAGTACTGAAAAATAAACGCTATTTCCATTTTGTTTACCCTTCTCCCGGTTAGGTATTAGTTTATAATTATGTTTCCCCACGACAAGTGGAGGAGACATATTGTTTTTGCTGTGTCCGTCTGTCCGTCTGTCTATCCATCTGTCTGTCTCAAATGTTGTCGCCGCTGCTCCTCCTAAACCGCTTGTTTGATTTCGTCGAAAATTTACAAGAAGCATCGGTATAATGTTTAATTGTGCATATCGGTTCGTGTTCCGGTACGATGATTGACGGAGTTATGGCTCTTTGGTATTTTCATTTTAAATATGTTGTCGCCGCTGCTCTTCCTAAACAGCTTGTTGAATTTTCGCCGAAAATTTACAGGAATCATCGGTAAATTGTCTAGTTGTGCATGTCGCGTTTGTGTTCCGGTTCGATCATTTTTGACGGAGTTATGGCCCTTTGATGTTTTAACTTTACATTTGTTGCCGCCGCTACTCATCCTAAACTGCTTGTTTGATTTCGCCGAAAATGTACAGGAAGCATCGATATAATGTCTAGTTGTGCAAATATCGCGTTTGTGTTCCGGTTTGATGATTTTTGACGGAGTTATGGCCCTTTGAAGTTTTCACTTTAAATTTGTTGTCGCCGCTACTCTTCCTAAATCATCTGTTAGATTTCGCCGAAAATTTACCGGAAGCATCGGTATACTGTCTAGTGAATATCGTGTTTTCACATAACAGGGTTGCGCCCTATCCACTATCAAACTTATTTTAACAATTTTGTGCAGTGGAGGAAGTGAGGATATTTTTCTAAAAAAAACACTCTAGTTGATACTGTTTTTCCTATATCGATTGGCGGAGATCGGAAGAAATATTTATTGTATTATCAAACTCTGTATCAATGTTAGCGGTATATGGAAATACTTTTAATATTTTTCAAACAATGTCAATGGTATACCTCAACGTAAACCTACACATATGCTGATCGAATGCCTGAATCGATTTGTTGGCCTGTATGCTTGACGAATTCGGAAATATATTATCTTAAGAGTTTAAAGGCGGGCGTGAGCGGTAGCTAGCATATTACGCTACCGTTTATGAACCGTCTCAATCAAATTGAGACTGCAATATGTTGTAGGCCTATGTGTCGTGTTCGGCCGTTTCCAAAGGTCTATTATTATATTCTTTTTTATGGTAGTTTCGGCCTACCAAGACCGAGTCATACATATATCTTACAGATTAGATATACAGATATCGGTCTTGGCAGATTAGGCTCATTAAAGCGCCCTATAGCGATTAGTCGAATTTATTCGCGCGTTTTTTCAAGCACATAATAACGACGTTTGATGGCATCATGCTGTAAATAAACGTAAAACGTCAATTGTTTATGTACCAATTACACATTTTGACGTCCATTGCTGCTTATCATAAGTTAGAAATAAGAAATTAATATTAAATTAACTTGAAAATATGTCTTGAAAGTCTCATAGAATCTCAAAAAGTCTCGCACCTAACGTGAGGAGCGACTTGAATCTTCTATTTTTATCCAGGCCATGGTTCTGAATCCGCATAACATAGCATGGAGAAGAAATCAGAAGCGGGCCGGGTGACCTTCGCTAATTGTTTGGTTGCGCTCTGTAAATGCTGCACTTCCTGTTCGACTTAATCAACTGATTTAGTAAGTAAAAATACTGTGAGTATGATTATTGTACTAAAATAAATGCTTTCCTTGGTACGTTTCTGCTGAAAAAATATTTTAAGGTTTAACATCCTCATGACCACTCGTACCGGCTTAACACTTAACCCGATAAGCACGACTATAATAGCCTATGTGTCCATTGTAAACCCAGATCAGTAACTCGCGGACTAACCAGGGTTTACAAGATCCGCCTGCTGTTCAGTCATTTCCCCCAACACACTCCTTTGTCACATGAATTAAATGGTCTTAATTCATAGAAAGAACATTCCATTATATATATGTAGCGGGTTAAGAGCGCTATTCTACTTTAAAGCGATAGTGATTGGGCTCTGTGATCCCAAAAGTAAGAGTAAGTGATAACAGTACTGATTCATAGCGGTGGGGGGAAGGTGGGGTAAGGGCGATTTTACTGCATCACTCCACTATACGAACGCTAGTGTGAATGTCAATAACGACACTCAACTGGATCGTTCGGAAGCAACGAACACAAACCAGAGAATATTATAGCAAACTATGCCATTTTATTATTGACGATAAAGTAGATATAAAATTCGAACAGGAAAATCAGCATTCAAGGACGACAGTCAACCACAAACACACACAGAACACAAAGAACAAATTTAAAGATGAATAAAAGGCCAAATAAGACATCACAAACACAAAAGGGTTGACAATAGGGCTACCGCTTTGGAACTGTCAATGACAAAAACGGCCGCTGGGGGTTTACACTCGACTCTAGGGTGCACCAAACCTCACACTTACCCTACTGTCAACCCAATAAAAAGGGACAGTGTAAATAAAGAAATCCCCGTTATGAACTATTCTCTAAACAACAAGACAGCATTGATAGGCAATATAAGTAAAACACAAAGATGCTGTTGTATATATAAATACAAAAAAACAATAGCATAGAAAGCCACAAAGAAGGTACTAAATGACTTGCAGAAGCCATGTTAACAAGAGAATAAACCATTGAGGGCACGACAAGACAAGACTGCAGGCAAACGTCACCGTCCTTTTTTGCTTTAGGTAGACGTCATCATAGGGTCCACAACCTGACTGGTCATCGCACAATAAAAGAGGAAAGCATAGTGGCGAACTGTAAATGGGTCCACCACCAAGGTTGCAGTGCAAAATGATAGGGGTCATAACCCCTTTTGATAAACTTTTTAACAAGTTTAACAAAGATAGTATGAAAGTGATCATGACCAAGGATCTTACGAAGTCACGTCACCATGATAGTCGGGTTGTGATAGTACTTGTCGCAGAAGAGTTCTTAAATTACTTTTACGAAGTGTATGGTAACGGTAACCCTGATGGAGTTGCTTTTTAGTTATACAAATATTATGAATATTAAAGTCCTCAACTCGAGTAGAAGCTCTAGAAAAACAAATAAGTTGAGACACATAGACCCCATAATAAGTTGCTCGGGGAACATCCCCATCTAAATAGGAATTATTAACAATATCAAAATTAAAATCATCTCTCTTGTCATATATTTTGCTAATGATTTCACCATTTTCAATGGAGAGATGTAAATCAAGAAAAGAAGCGTTAGTATCAGAAATATTAGCTTTGTTAAGTTGAAGTTCTTTTGGGTATATATTATTAACCATGGTAGAAAAAAAATATATATCAATATGTCATCCAGATACCAAAAGGTGTCATTAAAGGCTTCAATAACATTTGCCTAGGTATCTGGTGAAAGACTCGACATGCAATCTCTTTTATAGCAATATAAAAGAAAATCGGGTGCACAGTTCGTAGGGATACCAACAATTTGTCTATAAACGGTCGTTCCATACAAGACGAAAATACTATCTAAAAGGAAGATGAGTGCTTCACAAACATCTTGGCAAGTTCACATAGTGAAATTGTCTAAACTGCCTTTAGTAAAAAAAGGGTTAATATTATAACAGGACAAAAATGTAGTATTTTCCCTAGCGAATGTTTTTTGAATAAGAGCAATAAGCTTGTCTTTGATAAGGTGATGTGTTATATTGTGTAGAGAAGTCATAAGTGCTTATAGATGAAACTTGACGTTTATTGCACATTTTATCAAGAATGTCTCCAGATTTTTTAATAGACCAAAACAAATTAATCCCAGAGTAGTTTTCATAAATTTTAGCACAAAAATATTGTTTATCGTGATCTTTAACGCTCATGAACAGTCTCAATCAAACCGAGACTGCAGTATTTCGTATGTGTCGTTTTCGGCCGTTTCCAAAGGTCCATTATCATACTCTTTTTTAACGGCAGTAAGACATGAAGTTAAATGTTTGTGGTATTGAAGGCACTAGAATTTGAAATAAAGCAGGCCTTATACGGACTTTTATGTAATTTACGAATCCAGTCCATAGTTGACAGTTTGTTCTGCTTTTCGTCTACACCAGCCTTGAAAGTAGTGCCCCGAGTGATATGTGTGGAAACATCATCATCCTCAGAAGATTGAACTGGAGTATACGAATTAATGCTACCGAGTTCCAGAGATAAAACATTGACGTAATTTAGGCGTAAGACAATAATTACATTATTAGGAACTAAAACAATTTTAAATTACGAAAGGAAAACCTAGGTCTCGGAGGAAGTAAAGAGGGGTTAACTTTATAAAAGTTAATACGTGTAATTTTAAAAATTTTAAAAATTGACTTTTTCCAAGTAGAAAGAGAGTTGGATCCGCATGTTCTCTACGACCCAATTTTATAGTATAATCCTCAATCCTCAATGGATTGAGCGATCTGAGCACGACAGGCATTACAATCGATTGTAATCGATCTTATGACATTTCGAAAACCGATGCCGAATACATTTATCAACAATATCAAAAGTACTAGTGATGACATGACCTGTCGGAGCATAGCAACATTTTGATGTGTTTAATTCAGTATTATTTACTATATTAAGGTCAGAATCTATTTTGTTGTAGTTGAAATATTTCTAATAGTTGTTTTATACTTAAAACAAATTACAGGACTTTCGGAATTATTGAAATATTTAGGGATAGAATCAGACACAACTCAATAAATACTAATGTCAATGAAATCAATACCTTTATTAAAATATAGTATTTTTAGAAAATGCCTGACGTGATTAGACTCCTTGTCAATAAGGGGTCGATATATTTTCTTAGAAATAAGTTGTAACATTTATTCAACTGGGTATATAGGATTTTGTTAAGTATTTCGAATTAGTGAATATTTCGATGTTCCTTATTCTAAAATGTGCCAGATAAATATTTTGACATCATGTTTTACTACTACAAATTCGTTTGCAAAAGAAATGTTCGAAACATTTAAAGTTAACGCTGAATTACAGTTACTTAAATTTCAAAAGATATTCAGTTAAAAGAGAGGTAATTTATGATTGTCCATGTTTCATTTTCTTATAGACGGAGAAAAAACTGCAAGACAACTTTTTATGTTTTTTTATATTATTTCATACCATTTTTACGAAGATTATATCTTTAAGCGGTCTTCGATTCATGTTATGTGTTTTATCAGCACATTTCATGTTTTCATACAAACGGAGGATAACTCTCAAAAATCTAACAATTTAAACAAAGAAACAAATGATTTACAAACTATGGGTCAAAACGAAATACTTCTCACACAACTATGATAAAGTATATTAATTTTAAAATAATAACATTAGTTAAGATACAAAAGTGAATAATTAGGATTTGTTTTCAGTATAGTTTTTATGAATTGACAGATACGTGTGAAATGTTAGTCTTTTGTTTTTTGTCTTTTGTTATAAATAATTTAGCAAAAAGCCGTGGCGTTTTCGCACTTTTTTTTACGTTTTCAATCAAACTCGTCAAGGCGAGCAACATAATACTCATGCATTAGTTTAATGTGTCCATTAATAGCTTATGTTTCCAATTTTATGGTTAAAAGTTAACAGTCCGTGTGGTATGTTCTCGGTTTATTTCACTTAATAATTGAATTCTAATATGCAGTTACTATTTAGACAAGTAAAGAATACATTTCTGTTTGCATACACACTTTAACACATTCAACGGCGTCATTTGCTAGCGATGTATAGTGTACCAAGGGAGTTTCTATGTATATATTGTTATTTACTGTGGCCGCTATATACTAATGGGTTTTACAAGGTGTATATGTTTCACCTTAACACTTTCAACAGTTATGCACCGTAGTAAGAGAATGTGCATAAGTCTAACAGAAAAAGTAGCATTCACAGAACACCCATTTAAAAGAATAGCCACACACAATTACGCATATTTGTTCACCAAAATGCATTAAAAATGGAATGAAAGCGTACAAATATGTATTAGAAAATCGTCAATAAGTACTGAGAACCAAATTCCCACAAACACATCTTACAGAAGCTTCGACAATAGAGTGCGCCTAGTCCAGTCGTACCCAATATATGTTAGTTCAAGATTGAGGTATTGAATGACAATCAAGTGCTCCTCCGGTAACATTTTATGATGCTTGCAAGGAAAAAGAAATGTAATTTTTTGTCGCCTGTTTGACACATATTAATACTAAGGACGACAGAAGCAATGTTCAATGTATGTGTAAGGAGAAGATTGATTGAATTGGATTTTATAGTCGCACCAACAGCTAAGGTCATATGGCGACTTTCCAGCTTCCATTGGTGGAGGAAGACCCCAGGTGCCCCTCCGGGCAATTTTCGTGCACAGGCGGGCACCTGGGTAGAACCACCGACGTTCCGCAAGCCAGCTGGATAGCTTCCTCAAATAAAGATTCCTAGGCCCCTGAGGGATCGAACCTACAGCGGTGAGGGGCAAGTGATTTCAAGTCAGAGACATTCATCACTCGGCCACGGACGCCCCCGTAAGGAGAAGAGGAAATACGCAACATTGTGCATGGTTATGACTAAGGGAAAACATGTTACATAAATGCTCTGTCCAAAACTTGTTTTTAAGAATATATGTTTGTAAATGTAAATACGCAATGTTTACATGCGTACAACACGCATTGTGCTGAAAGCTTATCTGGAGCACAGCAGACATATAGGCTTATAGTATTTATACTAAAGGAAGAAAGAAACGCAACTCAGCTATATATTGTATATACTGCTTAATTCCGTGTAATATTCCAGAGAAATCCCAAGATGTTTTGTAAAAAGGGGTTGCAGGTAGTTACAGAAAGGTCTAAACTGTGCTGCTGTAGACTTTCTAAAAACAGTACACTTTTTAAAAACGAAATTCTTCAATGCTGAACTTTCACTTTGAAAAATTGCAAAAGTTGACATCTTATGTTTGCTCACCTGCTTGAGCCAAACGCGTTTTCTATCAATAATGAAATTTTGAAGCAATAATGTTTGGTTTGTTATGCATTTTGGTCTTTTTTCCGAAAGGAAAAGCCTAATCTAGCCATACAAGAGCATATTTTACATACAATATATAGCGAAAGTTCCCGAGTTGCGTTTCTTTTTTCCTTTAGTATATATTATAAAAGCAAAAGGGTGTAAAATGGCAAACAATAGGAATACTGCCTTGGATCTGAACGATGGGGATTTATTATGGGTTCTAGATGGGATTTATTATGGGTTCTAGATGGGGATTTATTATGGGTTCTAGATGGGGATTTATTATGGGTTCTAGATGGGGATTTATTATGGGTTCTAGATGGGGATTTATTATGGGTTCTGGATGGTGATTTATTATGGGTTCTAGATGGTGATTTATTATGGGTTCTAGATGGGGATTTATTATGGGTTCTAGATGGGGATTTATTATGGGTTCTAGATGGTGATTTATTATGGGTTCTAGATGGGGATTTATTATGGGTTCTAGATGGGGATTTATTATGGGTTCTAGATGGGGATTTATTATGGGTTCTAGATGGGGATTTATTACGGGTTCTAGATGGGGATTTATTATGGGTTCTGGATGGTGATTTATTATGGGTTCTAGATGGTGATTTATTATGGGTTCTAGATGGGGATTTATTATGGGTTCTAGATGGGGATTTATTATGGGTTCTAGATGGGGATTTATTATGGGTTCTAGATGGGGATTTATTATGGGTTCTAGATGGTGATTTATTATGGGTTCTAGATGGGGATTTATTATAGGTTCTGGATGGTGATTTATTATGGGTTCTAGGAGTTTCACACATCATTCTGACGTGTCATCAGCAAAGTGAAAGGGGAAATAGGACAATATGGTAATATAACAGAAATGTGGAAATATCCGTAAAGTTGATGTACAGATATTTTTTAATTAATTCTGAAGAGCAAAATACAAGTGAAAATGCCGGATTTCAGTTTTAGGGCTTGCATCCTCAGATTATAAGCTGTTTTGGAGATCGGTATTCAAACAAGCATAGGCATATCTAACAACATTTAATATATATTCAAGTTATAATAAAGTAAACAATCATAAGAACTTTCCTAGAAACATTGCAAACTATTTAGTGAAAACATTCCTCACTGGAAGAAGAAATACTATGTATGGTAATTAAGAACTTTTCTTATATATTGTACCATACCTCTAATGGTTTTCCTTTGTTATTGCTTATGATATAATGTTCATACACTTGAAGGTCTGAGCCTAAACTGTGCTACAACTGCCGGTATATTATAGCCGTGCTATAAATGACAGATTCGGCTGTTATACCATGGTCTACCCAATTTACACGCGCGTAGTTATAATGTTTACACACAACCTGTCAATCAAAATGTCAATTACCGGCATTGAATGGCTATGGTACAAAACATTTATAGCATATTTTTCTCGTATGCGATTTATACTGCACTCTCGGGGTTGCGGCGCTCGAGAAGCAGTATAAATCGCATATACTCGAACAAATATGCTATACATATTACTAACATATGATGTTGTTCATACCATGTTATTATAGTTATGCTATGAATATTACTAACATATGATATTGTTCATACCATGTTATTATAATTATGTTATAAAATATCATGTCATTAACTCAATTAACACATAATGGGAGAATAAAGATCTGACATATAATCTTACTGCCATTTATAATAATCATACTTGTGTTTCGTATTCTCGCATTTTATATTTAACTAAAATTGATATGAATGTGATAATGGTCTTTGATAAATCAAGGTCATGGGAAAGTAGAATGTTAAAGTTTATTCAAAGGACATATTCTGCAGAATATATGATACGTATAAATCCAAATCCAAGCGTCTGTGTACGTAAGATACGTGAATACCTGAACCAAGAAGATAAAAATGTATGGTTTGGAAAACTAATGAGTGATGGAAAAAACTGTCAAAATGGTAATAAATTAAGAACGTATAGAAAGTATAAGACAGAACTTAAAACTGAATATTATGTAAAGTGTAATCTAAGTAGGGGCCATCGACGCATTCTTGCTAAATTTAGAAGTTGCAATCCGCCCTTAGCAATAGAAACAGGGAGATATGCTCGACCGAAAATACCTGTTAGTGAACGACTTTGTAAATTTTGTACCAAGTCAACTACAGAGGATGAAACTCATTTTTTTGTCGACTGTGATTTTTACTTAGATCTGAAATATGATCTTTTTAATACTGCAAGCCAGTTAGATAATAGATTTTTAAATTGTTCGTCTATAGAAAAAATAATTTTTCTGATGAACTGTGATTCTTTACAGTACAAGTTAGCAAACCTACTTCTTAAAATGTGTAAAAGGCGAGTTTTAGCTTTATGAACGAATAATATTTTAACTGAATCACAGTTTACTCATGATATATATAAATACATTAAATACACATATATGTTCTTTTAAATTTACTACTTATATATGTGTGAATATATGCGTGGATGAATATGCATATAGAGAGAGATAAGTATATATAATTTTAACATTTAAATACATATGTTTTTGTGCAGTAACGGTTAATAAGGCTATCCAGATTTATTTTTTTACCAGATATTTTAAGTTAGTACCGTATAAGTCTTTTACACATTTTAAGTAATTGTAGCATGGTCGGTGACATTTCCTTTGATGAATGCAGAGCATTAAATCGTTTGATTTAGGGTAACTGAAGGGGCGTGGCTTTACCGTACTACAACTACCGGATATTGGAATTTAGAGTACGGTCACTATGACGTCACAGTGTTACTAAGTACACCATGCTACAAAAAAGATAGAGTCTGTCTCAGCTCGTTGGTTATTTAAACACCTCGATGGGCTACGCCCATCTCGGTGTTTAAATAAGCCAACTCGCTGAGACGCCCATCGAGGTGTTTAAATAACCAACGAGCTGAGACAGACTCTATCTATTACCTGTTTTACATACTATAATAAATATTAAAGTATTATACTAGTATATATATTAAATGTAAATACTCATTTATCTAGAGATAGTATACATAATCAGTTGTTGTATTATATATTAACTCTGACTGAACAAAACCGTCCAGTTGCAAATTTGATGATGGAATCTTTATAATGCATATACATTTATAGTGTAGATATAATGATATTATTGATTTGAAATATATGTGTTTTAAGTGTCTCATAGGTCGTTATTACGGCCGGGTATAAAAGTTTGTTTGTGTAATACTTGAATATGTTTGTAACTTTTATATGTGACACTATAATAAACTATTAAAATCTAAGTCTAAAGTCTATCCGGAGCGCAGATTTTGTAAATAAAAATTATACTTTTGTATATATCTTGTATAGTATATGAACAGTTTGTAAAGGTGACTAATAGGTTCATTGGACCGGGTGGAAGATCCATGTTGTATATTTGAATATATATGTTGAAACGTGTACACATGTCACTATAATAAACAATTTACTTACTAACTTACTTACTTACATACTGTTTTATAGATACATAATAGTATACTTCGTCATTAAAACAAGTTGGTGGTATTTTTTCTAGAGTCTTTACTAAGTATGTGTCCTATCATTATTTGTATGTTTGCTGGTATGCATGATTATATTTTGAATTTTTTTTTTTTAAATGAAGTCTATCATTTATATACATAATAAAATCATAGTATTGCCCTGAAAGTAAAATATTGAATTGCTGCGTTGGTATTATAGATAGTTATGTACTCGTATGTATTATACATTGTAGATATTGTTATTATATTGTGTGTGTTTAATTTTATAGTGTGTGCCTTCTTGTTTTTTATAATTTGTGCAAAGGTTATTATATTATATTAATTATTAAATGTAGGGAATAAAGCGAAAACATTATATACTGAAAGAAAAATGTTTAGCGAGTAAATAACATGGTAAATCCCATTGAGCAGATTCAAGGATATGTGCTTCAGCCTCCATTAACAATATAATTAACATAATTAATAAGTATATGCAGGACATTATTTTTGAAGGATATCTGCGAAAAAAGTAGCAACATGTCTTAATTTACCTGTTTTACAGAAATTATAAGTTCATTCTTATTTCAATATAAAGGGAGATAATTCTAAAATTTAAAACTTTGGTTCGTAATTTGATTATATTGACAAGTTAATGTCAATTGTGTTTACGTTTTTTATCACTCGAAACCCAGAGTAGTTATTTAATAAGGTTTAACCCTATTCTTGATAATAATTATATTGTTAATGTGAAAAGTGTTGTTTTATATAAATGGGAGATAACTCTGATATTTACTTTGAATCACATATAATAAGTGAAAAACAAATACACCTTCTGACATACCAAAGTTATCAAATCTTAACATTATAAAATAAACATTCAGTTTCTTTAAGCTAGATATGCAAAAGACCGTGCTAAACTTATTTCTTTCAGTATATCTTGTGAAATGTTATTTGTGTTATGTTGGTCCGTAATTATATTGTGTTGGTTTCTTATTATATTGTCTGCAACGTTTATTATGATGGAGCCATAATTTGGTGGGGGAGATTTTTGTATCTCAATTTGCCAGAAAATAGGCGCGTGTCATTTGATTATTCTGATATATTTTATTGCATTGGTTATTTTTTAATTAAATCATCAACGCATGATTTAGTCTATTTAGTCTATTTAGAGCATATACGTAGAAACAGATGAAAAGTAATCGGTGATGAGGACCAGAGTATGTCTTGCCCCACTCCCACACCACACACGACACCACACACATGCACACATCACTATTTCGCTATATTATGAGTTGAACCCCCTAACTGTGTTTGTTTCCTGGAAATATACTGTCAACTGCCATATAATTAGTCATATGCCATTATATGAAGCAATGGTGTTTGTGGTATTTAAACTTTAACTATTTATAAATGGAAGCAACCATAACGGACTGTTAAATGTAATAGAGTTACAAGTAAGGGGATACATTGTATGGTAGTTGTACACGATTTATACGTATTAAACAGTGGTTAAAATGCATTGGTTAGTGAAAATACCTTTTATAAATGCTATTAACGGTGTTAGACATATTCAATCTAAACACGCTCAATGACACTTCTTTCCATTTTAAAAGGACGTGTTCTTATATAGCTGCTGCTTGTAACACAACACCCGTCATTCTCACGTATCTATTACTTGTGAAAGACACATTAATCTAAGGTAAAAAAATAACAAAGAAAATAAAACACATATATTTGTGTGACGAAGAACTGATAAACTGTTTTTAGTGTTGTATATTATACGAATATACTAGATGCATTGGTGAACTAGACAATTTATAGATTATAAAAAGATAAATAACTTTATCGAAGCACGTAACACACAGTAACTTCTTTGTTCGATTAAAGGGAAATCCTAGATGGTAGGCATATGTTTTTATTTTTACGAAAGAGCGGATGCGAATGAATAAAAAAACGCCTACCATCGAATGAAGTTTTTTTTTTTTATCCGTTTTTTTTGCATATTCGTATGTCTTTGATATAGTATTAGTTTTGTAACGACAATTCATGATTTTGCTTAGAGTTCCAACCAAATTATGTTGGTTGCTTTTGTGTATGATTGTATAGAGTGTATGGATTACTTTGAAATGACACATATCGATATTGAGTATGGAAAAACTCGCGGCGCCCCGTCTGTTGTTATACATAACTTGCAGTTGTGTGATATTAGTCATAAGAATCAGCAGTTATGCAAAAAGAAAACTGTTTTAGCTTATTAGTGATTATATTGCACCAATAATGGTAGTAAAGGTACACGAACAAATATTTCATTTAATTATATGCAAGCAGATGTAATGTCAAAATAATTATAATACTGAATTACTATTTTGTTACGCTAATTTTAATGTTTGATAAAAACTTCAAGATTGCCGTATATCCATTTAAGGCAAAGCAATGGTATCAATTGGCTGGCGTTAGAATTTAAACACTTCAAACTTATCGCTAAAACACAATAAAGTATTGCGAGACTTATGTTTTTAATATAGATACATTAGGTACTTCCCTTACTTATCTTTCCTTTAAAACACTTTATTCAGTAAATATCTGTATGTATTTTTAGTATAAGCATGTTCTCTTCCGTCATACCATGGGAATATAAGTCCTAAACATGTGTTAAGCTCTGGAATACCTAATGACAAGGAGTAATTATAGTACAATACTATTGTGCATTGGGTATTCGCTAGCTATACTGGCGAGAAGTGCCAACTGTGCCATCTTGGGCTAGGGACTAGTGATCGACAAAGCGAAATATGTGTTTGTCAAAACTTGCGCTTGCGCTGTCGCCAAATAAAGAAGTGCACATTTAGGTAATAGTATGCGTGATTATGAAGATTCTTTCACTAGGACATCATTATCGTTCACCCGTATAGACATGTAATGACACCTTTTTGAAATGCATTAGTCGCTGTTTCTCTACATTCTTCATAAGTAAAACAGTTTACGATTATGATCATCACGGGACAGGAGCTAAAGCATTATATTGAGTTCAAATTATGAAAGCTCTTAACATTATACAACATAATACATATAAATTATTTCGTTTGAGTGAAACGAATTAGACAGAAATTAATTTCCCTTGATTTGATTGCTTTACATAGAGGGTGCAATTCATATACTGGCGTTGAGGTAGCCAATTAAAACATTCAGCCTTGGAGAGCAGACTAGCTTAGACGTTATAAATTGAGTTATTTTATAGAAAAACTATTGCAGCAACTCAGAGATGTGGAATTAAAAAGATTTCAGGATATTCCTGTTGTCCTGTCGTGTTGATTTTCATTGAGCATTGAAACGTTTGTACTTTTGATAGTTAGAGAACAAGTCCGAGATCTTATCCTTTGAGATACTAGAAATAAAACTGTTAGTCGGATACACGTTTCCCACCGGGTTTTTCGTGGACAGCCTTGTATCACTTTGATAAATCTCTGTTAAAAGCGCGAATATGATTAAGGGTGATGAAATATATGTAATATATTAGAAATGATGGCTCAAATTTTCGAGGATCTGTTGGCTTGACCTCATTTTGAGTCAGGATTTCAAATTTCTCTGAATTACTTATATATGGATATTCAGTCAGACTTCGAGTATTTTAAAGCTTTTGTTCAGAAAGAACGAAAAGTATATACAGTCTAACCTCGATAGCTCGAAGTCAGCGGGACCATGGGGAATCCGAATTTGTGTACCGCCCGAAATAGTGTTACTTGTGTACGTGATGTATCGTTCTCGGTATGTTTTTATGTTCATGCTTGTTTGTTTAAACCTCATAACGGATATATAACATGTAATTGTTTCACTGAAAACACAAGAAAAACTGCAATAATGTGTTCGTTTTATCATTTATTTAAAAAAATATCACAATAATAGATTTTAACATACAAGCCGGAAGTCCGCATAATGAGAACAAGGTAATATTGGTTTCGGTACATAGAATAGTCTCGTTATATACACATGTAGCCATTAAATTACTAATCAGTAATCACTCGCAAAATGCTCTTATCTTATTAAAAAGAGAACACACTTTATTTTAATTATTGTTTTATTTTTATTAAAACCAATCAACAAACGTTATTTAATTAGAAAATCAACCGTGTTTAATTTATCGTAATTAACAGTAAACGAAGTTCACAAAACATAAATTGTATTTGTCTATTATCGCTTTTCAATCATAAATGTTCGCAACCAACTTAATCTGTTTTCGCACTATGATCGAACTTGCTACAAACAAATACAACCTCGTCGATTACAATTAACATGGCCGACGTCGCATGGCAACGGATCATCACCTTCGATTTAGCGAGGAATTAATATGGCCGACGTCGCATGGCAACGGATCATCACCTTCGATTTAGCGAGGTTGAATTTCACACAAAAATGGATCTTCGGACCGTAAAAAGTACTCGAGCGAACCGGGGTATTCGAGAAATGATATTCGAATAATCGAGGTTAAATTACATTGAATTATATAGGAGTTGTGTCGGAACCGGAAAATGTGCTCGAGTTACCGATGGTATTCGATCTTTTGAAAAACTGGACTTATATCATTATCGGCTTTGACATGTGCCGTAAGTCGAACAAAAATGTTTCACGTAATCTGTATCTGTAGTAGATCCCAATACTGGTATTTCACTACGGGTGGTGTGCGCGCTTAGTAGCAGTTCTGAAGACCTAACTTAAAGGCATCGAATGTCTGGGCGCTGATAGTGCTCTCTTCCAGCTGGTTCTACTTAACAACTGTTCTCACAAAGAAAGAGTTCTTGTATTGTTCACTTTTAGAACATGGTATAACGAAACAGTTTGAATTATTTGTGACCAGATTTATAAGAATGTTCTTGGTCTCATAATTTGTATACGAGATTTCGTCTGGGCTTAAGTCTGACTAGGTAATCACAGATGTCAACTGCCGGCAGTATACCCCACTATCTTGAACAGGTAAGTAAGACTGTTAAATTCCCGGCGTTGTTGGAGAGTTAAGGGGGATACTGGATTCCTTGTATGATTTAAGAATATCTCCCATAGTTATGCAGTCATGGACAGTTATTACATAAATGATGTTTAAAGATTATTTTAGTGATTTAGGCACTGTTTAGTATGAAATAAAAAAAAATGGTCATGTTTTGTGTGGTAATGCCGTCTTCTGGTCATCCAATGGCCAAGCAATAATAAATATATATTTATTACGTCGTGTTGTCGTCGGGAAGGGCGAGTGTTAAGGGAACTGTAATTATCCGTTAAAATCGATATGTAAGACAAATAACATATACTTTTATTTAAATTTTCCAATAAGGTATAAAACCCGTGAGGACACAAACATAAAGTGTAACATGGAAACAGTGCAGCGATTGGTACACATTTTTAAGAAAACAGAAAATGTATATGATCACGTAGATATACATCTGCGTGCGAAAATTAAAAAAACAACAACAAAAAAACACACACACACAAACACAAAAAAAACAATGCATTTCAGATCAATTTTAGTGATTTGTTAGTATTGCGATCAACCATGCATATGACCAAAACTGGTCTAGCTACGCGCCTGCAATGTAGGTAAAATTCAACCTGTTTCTTGCATACCGGATAAGTTTATCATCGGTTTACATGGGTAATGGAAAGCCTGATCTTACGCGTGGGGGAAGATAAATGTCACGCGCATCAACAATGGCGACGATAACGTCAACAGTTGCATGCCGTCATTGTGTAAATAAACATGCAAAACGTTAATAATTGGTAACATTTACGAGCACATGTCAATGATATGCAAGAAAAAATAATCAATCATGGGTATCAGGTTCAGATAGGAAATTCCAGCCCTTGGTATAACAGTTTTTTTATCGAAACCTATGCAGAGCCTCGGTTCCGATAATTAGAGATTAATACATGGGTGGTGTGTTATTGTATGTCATATCGGCCCGAGACACCAATATCGGCCCGAAGGCTTAGCCTGAGGGCCGATATTGGTCGAGGGCCGATATGACGGACGATAACGCATCACCCATGGTTTAATCTTTTTTATCATATATGTACGCATTTTCATTCCTATTTCGATTTCTTTATTTCCCTTTTTTGCTGTTTCAGAGCATTTCTTTTGGCTGTCGGTATTTCCCTTGAATGCTGAAACTCCTTATCTAAAGGCATCTCTTCTCGATTAAGTACCAGCTGATATGGCCTGGACTGATGTCATCGAGTCTGGCTAGTATTCAGTTTTGTCGGACTATATATTCTACTGAGAATAAAACTTCCAATAAAGACCGTCCAACTCCTTGAAGCCAGCCAATTTCTTCAGTTACTCTGGTCTCACCGGTCGAGCGAAACCACTCCGTGAAAAAATGTAAAGCCAGATTTAGTCTGTTTTTCTGTAGATCTAGTTACATTCCTCGTTTTGTTGACAAAAATCCTCTGTCAGTTTCATTTACTTCATGATGCCTTCCCTCAATAAATTGTCTATCTAAGTACAATAAGTAAAATAAGCGGATATTCACTGACGCTAACGTCCTCTCGCCGGCTTCCATTTAAACGCTTATTTAAATGACGTCAGTTACGTTAGTTGACGTCACTTCGGTTACGTCATGTCATAGACGGGTTTAACGTCAACGTTATGGTTTTAAAAAAACAATCGCCAATAATCGTAACGGTCATGTGATATGCATTTTCGGCCCGGTCACATGACCTAAATTTGGCGTATCGGACTGCATTTATGATACGGCTCAATTCAAGAGAGCTTATTGTAGGGTAATTTTGTGCATAGTGCGGATAAAAAATGCGTATATATATGATAAAAACAATACACCTCATGTTGGAATTCCCTATTTTTACCCTTAAAAGATTATTAAAGTAATGGGAAAGTGTTAACAACTGTTCTTAGATATTTACATATTATTTAAAATTTTATTTATTCACATACATACACGTACACTAGTGATTATTCGAAAAATACAGTTCATGTCTAAATTTAAAATCTTTTTAAATAAATATATGTAATTTACGAATACTGATTTTATTTGTTTACTGTTATTCATTCAATCTTTGGAGATCGCTGAGCCCAATACTTCTTTAACAAATACTGTATGGTGCTGAGGTCCATAAGAAGTTTATGGTCTGGGCAGTCAGACCTAGAACGTTATATGGACCTCAGCTTCGCTTCGGGCAGTCCATACACTTCATATGGACCGAAGCACCATGCATTATTTGCTATATTATACCGAATCTGACCAACAAATTAAATCAATACGTTTTATGATTTATTTTTTCACACGTCCGTTAATATAGCTATCGGACCGGGCGCCCAGTCAATATGCCACTTTATGGACCGGATGACGTCACATTAAACAAAGAATGGGATATGCAAATGAGGTGCAATATATTTAGATATTCCACTACGCCGGTCGATAAAGGCTCTGGGTATTGTTTAACCACCCACAGTATATGTTGTCTGCTTTTTAATTTAGTCGTTTGACTGTTACTTGTGATGCGCAGGCTTCATAACCGCTGCTCCCAACTAAATTCCACTTTGTTTATTTCGCTATTCGGTGCATATAATTTTATTAGATACTGGGACCATACGCCACTGGACATGGAATAATGGCAGTAAATATGGCATGTCCATCGCCATATGCCATCTTCGGGATGGTTAAAATTATGTACTATTGATTTTATGATATTGAGTTCTGCTCAACCCGATGCTAGTGGTCGTGAACGGTAGCTAGCATATTTCACTAATGTTCATGAACAGTTTCAATCAAACCGAAACTGCAATATTTCGTATTTATCGTGTTCGGCCGTTTCCAAAGGTCCACTATCATACTCTTTTAACGAATTATATACATCATTTAATCGTGTTAGCCATTTCAAAAAATTTAGAAATATATTGAATCCTTAAATTCCGAGAAGCGTTCACACTCTAATACAAAATGAAATGTATCTTCTAAAGCGCTAAACTTTTTCTCGTTGACAAGTATTCTGATAGGTGTAACTATCTGCCAGATTCAATTTAATGTATGAGACGAAACTCTTAGTTTTGTAAATAATTGGCAAAATGTGTACTCGCTTATATTTTCTAAATAAGGTTAATTGAAAATTTGCAATATTGTTATAAATAATGATGGAGTACCAGTGTACTCTAATTGTAGTATACGTATAAATACATCAGCCAAATTAATGGTGTGGCAACTTGTATCTTTATCTTAAAATTTAATACATTAATTATGCACATAACAAACAAACAGAAACATTTAGTTTAAAATTAGTTGAAACAGTTATTTTACGTCGATTATAACGAAATCTCTATGATTTTATTGTAATCACACTCGATGTCTTCCTCGGTAGAAGCAATACTAAGCAAAGGGTCTTGGTCGGAGATACAACACTTATGATCATGACGGGGATTGAACCCACGACCCTTCGATCCTTGGATCGACGCTATACCACTAGTCCACAGCTCTCCACAACAGAAACATTTCAGTAATGAACGAAAATAAAAGGTTTCATTGCTTTACATCTTAAATAACTACAGCGATGCAGTATTTACAATGCAATTAACATGTCGCCAGTTGTCCATCATTTATCCATTTTAACCAATCAAACCAATACTATACATCCGACAAACAATAGCAAGTGCAACAGTATAATAAAGCACGTGTAACTGTACTGTGCAATAGACATCAACAATAGGGAGGAGATATCTAAGTACTGGCGTCATGTTAATTGCTCCAAACACAAAATACAAAATAAAAGTTGTCTTAGTGAAACGGGTTTACAGTGTTTTTCGAACATAATATTATAAGATTATCTGACAATTTAGCAATGCAAGCGCAGTGTTTTTGCAAAGGCATTTAGGCACATTAACATGATGTTAAACCTTATTTCATAACACATCCACACTAGCTGTTGTTTTTCTCAGCTAGAAATGTAACGTAAAAAGGAGATTAAAGGACGACAGTCAACCACAAACACACACAGAAACAAAGAACAACTTTAAAAATGAATAATAGGCCAAATAAGACATCACAAACACAAAAGGGTTGACTATAGGGCTACCGCATTGGAACGGTCAGTGGCAAAATAGGCCGCTGGGGGTTTAAGTTGTATTTTTCGTTCTTCCACTTCTACTTCTCCTTTCTTCATTGTTTCTATTTTCTACTTATATTTATCATCCTTTTATCTTAACATGTCCTACTACTTACATGTTGTAACTTAGTTAATCCAGGTTATTGATACATGTTAATACAAATAGCCATTCATTATATTTGTTAAAACTTCACTGTAGGGAAGGGCCGTAGCTAATGTAGGTAGCACATGGATTGCACTTATATGGCAATAACATGTGTTTAAATAAAAAAATGTAATACATATTTTTTTATAATTTATACAGAATAGTTTCTTCTCAACTAGAAATCTAATACATGGTTTATTTACTTTATATAGAAATTATCAAAATAGTACAATTCACTGTTCCGCTAGTCACGTGACTAATATATATGTATATATGTTTTGAATTTATATATCATAATGCACGTTGTACAAGTCAAAATAAAATGTTTTTTTTCTGTTCTGTTCTGTTCTCTCTTATCACTTACACTTTCTCCTATCTAAATACTTCTGCTCGCAGGCTATATATTCACTTCTGTAAGTACGACTTCAATGCGAATAAATTAATTTAGCTTAAACGATATGTCAGTTAATGGCTCAAGCTAAATTTCCCATGTCGGTAAATGCTTATTAACTCCGTAGTTTTAGTTACCTTAATTGAACCAAATTTGCAATTTATATCAAATAAAAAAGTCGAACCGAATTTGAAGCGTTCACGGAACGTCGCCAATCAAAAAAACGTGCCATTATATGGTCCCGCCTTAATTCTATTAAACGATGGGAACGTTTATATTAGCAGTATTTTACAACGGATATTTCGACAATAAAAAGCTTTTTTTTATCAAGTAATAGTTCCGTATAAATATACAGAGGATATTTGTTGTTTTGGAGTGAATAACATATTTTATTTCATCTCGAAGTGAGAAAACTTTATATTTTCACGAATGCGAAGGGAAACTACGGTAGAACAACAAGGAGGCAATTTGAATAAATAAGCCGCTATACATTTTTTGCCCAACTACAAAAAAATCCAAAGATATATTATTTATACCCAAATAGAACGATTTGTTTAATATATTTATATTGGCAATCATTTCCTTTTAACTTTTAAAATCCATTTCAAGTGAGTCGTTTTGCTGTACATCTGTGTTACATTAAAAAAGTAGTCCCGGCAGCTACAGTGGAATAAAACGATATATTCCACAGTGTGGAATAACAATTTTATTTCACTGATAAAATACAGTATTTCATTGCATATCATAAAATAAAAAGAAATCTATATATTTAATACATTTAAAAACAAAACAAAATAAATCAAAATAAATCAAAATAACACTTACCTGTGTGTTTCTCCTATGTCGTGCACTGTTTAGTAGCCTAAGGTCCCTGGGTGATATGATAGGCGATGGTAGGACGAAGGCAAGCAACATAACTAATATTACCAATTTGGTGATAATCATCTCGAGGCCGGTCATAGTGTCAGAGATATAGTTTGTCCGGTTTTATGCAATAAGTTGACTAAAAAGATCGTTTTGTTCACTTATTTTGCAAGTAGTGTTAAAATAATAAACGTGTCGAAAATGACGAAAAGCCGGAAAGATGTGTTGTTTCGATATAGTTCCCACAAAAAATGTCAGTCTGTCGTTTTGTAACTTCAGTCTATAAATTTAGATAATAATTATTTTACAAATTTCCGTATTGATTTCTGATAATAAAATAAAATGTAAAACCATAAAATGAGATAAGCATAAGCACGGGCTTTTAAAGTTCTAATTAAATGAAGTAATCCGATGAAAATGTTATTCCAATTAAATGTCTTCTATTACGATTTCATTTTGTTTTCCGCGAACTACATCAACGTACATTACAACGGCGCTGATGGTCAGAGATCATTTACTGGCAGCGTAGAGTGTGCAAGAGTGGTTTAAAAGCTTTCAAACGTCGACAAAGATTTTATTGGTTCTGCGACATTTTGTAGTCGCTATCACTGTGGGCGTTTACAGGAGCGTCACTTAACGTATTTTATTTTTACATAACTGAAATATCTACTTCTTGCATTTGACTAAACCTACATTCATGCGCACATGTTTCGCCTTCTACATATATCAGGGGACATGCATATGTCATACACGCTTTATTCAATAATACAGTAGACCATTTGTTCCTTGAGCATACATCATTATAAACCATTTTCAAATACAGAAGTCAGTGGTAATACTACATGTTGAATAATACTACAATTTGCTTAACATAGCATGCTATATAATAAATGATTCATATACAAGGATATGAACTTGAGAAATATATATAGTCGTAATAATATATGTGTGATTTTATGACAGAAATCACAAAAGTATATGACGTTTTATGAATTTCAGAAACAGAATGAACTAGAAATGTGTCCGTGGAACACGGATGCCCCCACTGAAAACAATCAGCGAAACATTTGACCAAAAAATGCAGTAACTACGGTAATACACGTTCGATTTTGACGCCGAATAAAATATTAAAATGCCCATCTTGACGTCTTAGGTAAGCAACCTGTAAGGTTTCGAAACAATCGGTAAAAAACTATGGGAGGAGATCGCCACGCAATGCATTTTAACGTAACATTTGAAGACAAATGGCAATAATACCGGTAATTAAACGTTGATTTTGACGCCGAAACGACAGGCACATCTTGACATCGTCGGTAAACATCCTGTTTCGAAACAATCGGCTGAAAACTGTGGGAGGAGATATTCACAAACTTTTCGGGACGGACGGACACTCGGACGGACACTCAGATGGACATGTCAAACACTATATTACCCCTTACCATTCGGTGGTCGCGGCATAAAAAAAAGAAGGTATACGCTATTTCTAAAAAAAAAGTGTATAAGACGTAAGGTATGATTTGTAAGTGGGATTCCATTGACGACAACATAGACGGGAACAAATTATGAACATGGCTTCAACAAACGCCAAATTGCATTTAGTTTTCTTGCATACCGGTTAACATACTAAGAAAGTTGGATCCGCTAATTTCAATTAACACCAACAAGGAAAAAGGTAGGGAAATCGTTTTTATTGAATAACAATATATTCAGGTAATATGCGTCTTATTTCACTATATATATGACCAATCTGTTATATAGAATAGTACCTTTCGAGAACGATACGCTAAGATATAATCAATATATTCAAGATGCTGACATTTTGTTAATACAGATAACAACAAGACAAACAACGGAATGATCTTTCTTTGAGGCAAAATGGTGAAAACAGTTTTAGTTCTCACCAAATGTATATATTTGATTAATAATTTCATGCTAGAAAAAAACTGACCTACTGCAAAGTAAATGTTCGAGGTCTTAATAGTTAACAAACCCTAGATAAGAAAATTAGAAAATGGTTCTATAGAAATCACAGCACCCAAACGCAATGGCACCGTAGATCCGCACTATGCCACAAACAAAGAAAGAGCAAATGACATATAGAATAAAAGGGACAATATACAACATATAAGATGGTGAAGACATGGTTACCGACTTGGAACGGTCAGTAGGCAATATAGCCCATTGGTTAGCTTAACTCGATTTTTAGCGTACACAATCTCGCTATTATCCTCTCTTCAGCGTTGCGTTCATATCGGTGGACTCCGTCGTTTCTATAGGATGGGAAGAAATAACAACATTGATCGCAGGCACGAGGAGATGTTTTACATAATTATGTAGAAATAACATCTTCACGTCTATCGATGTGAAGATTATATTTTCCTATGGATTCCTTATAATTTATAATATCACATAACGTCCCTTGTTAGCAGTGTCGAACACCCATTTAATATTCTATTGTATGACACACATGTAATACAACCTGGAACGATTTTGATTGGTTGAGTTAAACCTGTAACACTACGCAAGTTTATTAACTGAAACTATTTTATTTATAACAAATTCACCCAGATCTGAGTCATATACTTATTATTTGTGACAGCTTATAAAAATAATGCACGTTATACAAAACATTGTTATTGGTTTGTTAAAAAGTTGGCGTAAACTCCTATTTTGTAAAGAGGTAAAACACGAACTCTTTTATACGCAACGTTATATGTGAGACGCGACGTTACGACGTCACATATTTTATGACGTTTTGGTGCTAAAGTGTGTCTGACGTCGTGGCGGTTCTATGTCCATCTGAATTATTTTTTATTCTAACACGACCTCCGCAGTCCTTCATATACACAAAGAAGAGAGACAGCTGTATGTTATTCTACGATAAATTACAGCTGTTCCATTAATTCCCCGCGTATATTTCATCCGTTGGAAGCGCCACGTTACATGACGTCACTTGGTAAATATACGTCACGAAGACAAACTCAACAGTAATTTTAATGAAATGTTAATTACAACAAACTTGCCATTCTCCCAAACCGTGCACCACATGCATCAGTACATATACTATTAATAATCATCTTGAACAAGCTGAGAACGTTTGACGTCATACAGCGCAAGCTATATGACGTAAGCAATGACTTAATTGATTGTCACGTGACTACTAGTGTATTGAAACGCAGAACTTTGCATACGGGGGCACCCAATGGAACAGCCTGTAAACATAACAACCTGATTACCTTGACCGCCGAGATAATATATAGTGCCCCTACAAAAGCGTAAACAATGGGGTTATTGTTGTGTTAGAATCGAAATAATAAACACGTACCTGTATTTTATCGGTGAATAAAATACAGTTAGTCGTTCGGATGCGAGTAATTAAATCACTCGAGCTAACTCACTCGCGATTTAATTACTACGCATCCGAACTCCTAACTGTATTTTATTCACCGATAAAACACAGGTACATATTTATTATATATTAACTAATTTGATTGCAGTGTTATGTGATAAAAAGGATCTTAAACTCTTTCCCATTCCATATAAGATTTATGAAACTCGTTATGAATTATTTTTAATTTTAACTCGCCAAAAGGCTCGTTTAAGATCCTCTATTTATTACTCACAAATCCGAATTGGCGGAGAATGTGCTACTGATTCGTTGTGGAATCCTGCGACTATTACATTCTTACCGATTATCTGTGTATCTAACATAGTTTATTAAAATACTTAATGCTTATAATGTGATTGGCTATTGACTTTTTTTAACTTCCTAACATGACCTCTGCCGTCACGTCCTGCAACCGTCAGGACGTCATTTTAAACAAGTGTTAACTTGTCAAGCAACAAATTGAAATTGTTAAAAACATGATACAGCTATATTTTGTATTCATCTGGCGTTGAGAGATGGACAAGCAATGTAATTCGTGAGAATTCGGTGACGTTTGATGTTTGTCTGCAATATTGTCTGGTCGTGCCCTCAATGGTTTATTCTCTCGTTGCTGTGGCTTCTGTCAAGTCATAGTTTACCTTTTTTGTGACTTTCTATGCTATTGTTTTTTGTATTTATATATACACGAGCATGTTTGTGTTTTGCTTATATTGCCTATTAATGCTGCCTTGTTGGTTAGTCTCTTTTTATTGGGATGACAGTAGGGTAAGTGTGAGATTTGGTACACCTGAAAACCTGGTTTAAACCAGCAACGGCCTTTTTTGCCAGTGACCGCTCCAATGCGGTAGCCCTGTTGTCAACCCTTTTTGTGTTTGTGACATTATATGCCTTTATTCGTTATTAACATTGCCATTCATGTTTGTCTTGTTTGTGTGTTTTTGGGTGTTCTGTGTTCCGTGAAAGCTGCATTTCCTGTTCGGCCTTTATACTTATTTTTGTATTATGTTCAATCTCTCGAAAATGTGTGTATCAAATACTTAAAAATCCATGCCAGCGGGTTTATATAGTGCGAGATCAAAACCTGGTGTTTGGAAAAACACATCGCAACCGCGGGCCTACGGCCCTTGGTATTAACGATCGGCAAGGGCATCCTACCAGGTGTTGATCTGGGACAATGTTCATTAGAGCCATCAAAACACTGTCACAGTGTTGTTATTTTACCGAACACAAAACATAGGCTATATATTACTATTGCTGTAATTTTACCTGATCAAATTATTAACAAAAACATTAATTTAACCAAAATTTAAATTGTTTAACAGCACCATGACAGTAAAATATATAACCATGTGTTATTTTAAACCTGCCAATATATAAAAAAAACTGATGCAATAAACATAGAACTAACTTCTAAAAAAAGCTGTTTCTAGTCAGTCAATATTACTTGAACGATCTCCATTAAAAAGCACTAGTGACTGATGAAGTCCCATTGATCAAAGAAGGAAATTTTCAATTGAGGTACAATGAAACGCAATAAATATAAAACTCAATTAGGAATATTGCATTTCTCTTTGCTTTAACAACTGTTTGATATCTGTTTTAGGATATTGGATAATATTATTTATAAATCATGTAAATACTAGATTTCTTTATTTTATTACAACCGTTTTATATGAAATGTATCAATATATTTAATTGTACCATCTTGGATCCATAGCCGGGATCAAAGACGTAAACTTTGAAAAATTGATTTCATGAAACCATTTTCTGCGGCATTTATTATGATTTAAATGTTGAGTGACATTTAAGATTTTGTCCTGATTTATTGATTGTACGGAATTAATACAAACCATAAGAAAAAGAATACGGCACGATGTTCAACAAAATTAACATAAAAGGCTAACACAACAACAAAACTAATAGTCTTGTTTTTGAAGCAATATAAAAACGAAACAAATATTCCTGTTATTGGAGAAACAAAACCATGTTCCTGTCCTAGCAGCAATACAAACACAAAATAAATGCTTCTTTCATTGAAGCAATACTAACAGCATGCAAATGTTCCATTCAATGAAGCAATACTAACAGCATACAAATGTTCCATTCAATGAAGCAATACTAACAGCATACAAATGTTCCATTCAATGAAGCAATACTAACAGCATACAAATGTTCCATTCAATGAAGCAATACTAACAGCATACAAATGTTCCATTCATCGAAGCAATACTAACAGCATACAAATGTTCCATTCAATGAAGCAATACTAACAGCATACAAATGTTCCATTCAATGAAGCAATACTAACAGCATACAAATGTTC